>OMNW01003790.1:2530-31480 GCA_900303245.1 Selene dorsalis
AGTCAGGCACATAATTGGGCTTGAAGGCCATTTGACCAGCCTTTTGAAGCACAGGGCAGGCACTTGGCACCCATGGGATACTACATCATTTGGACAAAGGAGTATTCATTGGCACATACTGTATATGCAGGGCCATACACTCACTAGACACACACACTCACACATCCCATAGTGACGTACAGACACATGCACATTACTGAGCTTCAGAGCTTCACACAGCTTAACTCTGCCTATTTACTAACAAACTATAAGCTGCCGGTTCACATGAGCTCATCCTATATATCTAGCTATAGAATAGCAGCAAGTGGCTCTGATGCTGTAGCACTCACTTCAGACACTTCAGGTGTATGCAAAGCCATACATGTATTACCATCAGTAAGGAAGGAAACACAATCTTTATATTTGTCAACAAGGCTTTTAATTAAATCATCATTAAATCACATTTATTTGGTGCTAAAACATCATTTATTTCTTACTATTATCTTTGCAGTGTAGTGCTATTGTTCTCTTGGGCTCAAGAATTAACTAATTCAATTTGGTCAAAGGTCACAGTGATCTGGCAAAACATCATTTTGGCCTTGTAAATGCAGCATCTCTATTATGGCCTGAGGGCATTTCTTCACATTTGTAACCAGTGTTTAGTTGGACTCAAAGATGAACTATTATATTATGGTGGTCAAAAGCCAAGGTCAAAGGTTAAGGTCAGCGTTTTAAGCACTACTCAAGACACACAGCAGTTATGACAATTTCACACAAGCGGCTCATATATGACATGTTTGAGCGCAAACAAATACATCTGTAATGTTTTGAAAGAAAATTTTGTTATAAAAATATTCAATTACACATTATTTCTTAGCCCTGATTAGCCTTGTCACGTCTCAGTGAAAAGCTTCTATTTCAATTTCTGGCCTGAGGTTGGAGTTTGCATGTTCTCCTTGTGTCTGTGTGGATTCATGCACATTAGGTTAACTGGAGACTCTAAATTACCAAAAATTGGGAATGTTGGCTCTAGTGGTTGTTTATATGTTGACCCTGTGAACCCTTCTTCCATGTGACCAAAGTGATCACATCAGGAACACTACTACAACTCATCTATGGTGCAATGAGCTATACTGTGAAAAAAAATCATGGCTTCTGCTTTGTTTCACTTCAACAACTCACTTTAAAATGAATACATTTATGTAAATTATAAGCCCATATGCATGTGAATACAAAAGGAAGGTACGGCAGATTTAGATGGATGCATCCTTTATGAACCCAGTGGCATAGCACAGACTGCGGTTTATATGCCACCACTATGCTCCATACAGTAACTCTACAATAATACACCACCACTGTACAGTAAATAAAATGAAAGCAGAATAAAATACTGTTCAGCTTTTGCATGTTTATTTTATTATTATCATGTTTATTTTTATTTAGTGAGATGTGACCTGATATAAAGTCTTTTTTGTGTGTGGGAACACCATTAGAAGTTCAACTGAACAGACCCTATCACAGTAATATTGCTTGTCACAGACTTTGGTCAGACATTAGAGGAGGAGCAACGAACCATTGTAAATAACTTGTTCATGGACAAAGAGGTTTTAATTAATTCAATCATATAGTATGAGGTCCTTTCAGTCTATGTGCACATGAGCAGACAGACTACATAAAATGTTTTTAGTTAGTGATTATTAGTAATTCATTCTTTCCTGTGACAACAAAGGGTGTCCTGTCTGTTCGCACAGCACAGCTGTATCCCTGTATAGAAAATCATAATATTGGATCAAAAAAAAAAAAAACAGCTTTGATGTCGCATTTTCTTGGGTAGGCTGCACTGAGAGCAGGGGGGTGGGGTGGCAGAGGGGGATTTCGTGGTGGGCTGAGGGGTCAAGACTATTACTGTTATGTAGCACCAGGGTGTACCTGGTCCTGTCCAACTGGTGTTCCCAGCTGTAAAACTGCAGTGCCGTCCCAGTTCCAGTGTGCTCCATGACCCCTGTTCTCACAGACAGGGAGCGTTTCAAATCTGCTGGATGTGAAATTCCCCAGAACTACAGCCCCATTCCTGAAAAGGGGCATAGCAGAGGTGAACAATCGGTCAGAGTCATGAGACATACAGCAAATCTCTGATATCCATGTTAAAGTTAACGTGGACAGGTACATTAGACCCTAATGGCCAGAGGTGAGGGACTCACGTCACATGACTTGACTTGACTAAGTCAGACTGTTGCAAATTTGAGGATGTGAGACTTGCTTGAAGACTTCACTTTGACTTGACACTCATGACTTTAGACTTACACTTGAGTAAAATGACATTGTTTCACTTCAATATTTGCATTTTCTCACATATTTTAGCGTTAACATTACAATTTGAAGATTTGTGATGGAAGGAGGTGACGGGGGTGATGGAAGGAGGGATGAAGGTGACAATTTCAGGTGAACAGTCAGAAAAACAATTCCTGCAGGGTTGGATTGTTTGATGTTAGCCCCCTGAGATGAATCATCTCGTTTTCAAGGGGGTCCAGAACACAGATACATTCAGGTACATGTACAATCACATTGGCATCCAACATAAAACACACACATTCAATGTTCACAGAGGCTCTCATATTCCATCCTGCCCATCCCACCAACATGTCCAACCAACCCTCTGCATATGCGGCACCTGCTCAAACCCACTGAACTAAACGGCACCCCCCTTTCTGGATTTTTGCCCATGCCTCCACAGTTACTGTGACCTAGCAGCCCTGTTCCTGCTCAGCCTTTTTAATTTCAGTTTGAATTTTTGGCTTTTGTAATAAATTCTTTAAACCTGCTACGGCCTTAGTGTCTGCCTTTGGGGGTTCTTTCTGTTCAGTCTCACCTTAACAACCTGTGTCATGCTTACAAATTCATTTTTAATATCTCTAGAAGTTCTGAAATCCATTTTAAAGGTGAATATTGTGATTGAGTTTCTGTTTGTACTTTGTTCATATGCCTGTCATTTTTCCGTATTCTGACTAGTCAGTTAAGAAAAATAAACAAGGCCCACGTGTTTTTACTGTGAATGTTCTTTGTCATAATAATGATATCTGATAATAATATCTGAAATGAACAAACTTAGCTATAGATATAGAGGATATCGTTTAAAATCAGTCATCTAAAATGCATTTGGAGAGGATGTTATTCATGTTGAACTTAACATTGTTAATTGGCTGGATCTATGTTGTTATATGGGATTTATGATATAGTATTACTGATAGATGTCTTTATATTTTCCTGAGGAATTTCTTCAGGGTGATTTTTTTTGTGGAAATTCCTTTTTCTTGAAGGAAGTTGTTCGGTAGATAGTCATTCTTAATCCAGGAAAGTAAATCTTTTATTTAACTGTATTTGGTAGCTGGTTTATCAGTGGTTGCTGTGAACCCCTTCTCCCCTTGTAGATTTTTTACTTACTAAGGTGCAGGTAGCCTCAAAATCCATACGGAGCAGCTGAAGCTGTATGTCCTTAGAGCGAGTGTTGCAGTCTGCAGAGGGCACAGTGGCTCAACCTGCTGCAGCCCAGCAGTGGTGCAGAGACATTGTGCTGAGTGAAAAGCTTGATGACCAGTCATTGGCAATTTTCAGTCTGTCACCAGGGTATTAACAGCAGGATACAGCGAAACAAACATCCTTAGACTCTCCTCTCCTCATTGGAGTACCCCAGGGATTGTTACTGAGATCCCCTCTATTTTTAAATATATCAAGCTGCTGTTCTCACCAAACAACTTCACTGTCTCCAAGCTCTATGAGTCTCAGTTGTGGTACGTAAATTGCTGCTAAAACTCAACAACTAAGATCATGGACTGGAGACTTAAGGGCTTTGTGGTTTGACAACAGAGACAACTTCTCCGTTGTCTGTATTTTCTATAAATACAGGTTTCATTTCATCACTGCCCAGTCATCACTGCCCAGTTATTTTTCAATTGCTCATTTCTTCATGTCACACTTAACAGTCAAATATATGGTGGCATCTGATTACTTTGAAGAGGCACCAGCAACACAGAATCATCTTGGGAATAGGACTCATAGTTAGAACAATAGTTGGGCTAGAGGAGGGTCTGGGTTTTCAGTGTCAGGCCTGTGAAAATCTTCATAGTTCATTTAGCTTCAGAATAAGCAACAAACACATTGTTTGAGACAAGATCAAAACCACATTTTTTTTTCAGTCTCATCCAGTTCACCAAGTCCACCAGCTCAGCCCTCATTTGTGTGTTTCCACAAATGTACAAAACCAGCATGTTTGGCCTTTAATGAAAAAAGTAAAACTGCAACGAATGGTCCAATAAAAATGAGCAGGTATTCTCAGCCCAATCTGAGCACCGCTCTGTAATTAATCCCTGAATCAATTTTACTACGCCCAACGGTTTTATGATGCAGTCCACCAGCATGTGAAATGAAAGCACAGCAAAGCAGCTCTTGTCTCATTTGGTGTTTGAACATAGCTGGAGATCAGTGCCAGATCCAAATGGTCTCAGAAATTTGGTGAAAAAATAATAAAAACCTTCTGGACTGCAGATGCTTGTAGACTGAAACAATGAGGCAGCATTGGCTGTAATAAGCCAGTCTTAATTTTAAGAACTTCATTACTTCATTATTGTTCTTACATTACACGTGTTTTAATTTCAAATTATAATCTATTCATTTAAAGATCCTTTCCTGCGATTGAAAACTCATCTCTCATATTTAAGTTTTTTAAACCGGTGCGGAAGAAAATATTCATTTGGTGTAGTGATGAGAGCAAAACCCTGCACCTCTCTTATATACTTATATTACAACGCTACCTTTCCCAACACAAGACCTTGTTGTCTCTAAGATCCCCAGTGCATCTGGGTTTTACCTGTCTCCTGTTAATTCAATTGCATGTCTTTTGTTAATTAATTATATCTGACACAGTAGGACCTTTAAATGTAAATACCTTTTGTTCCCCATATGACCCTGTGTGACCTCCCTCTTTCCACAACTGTGTATCTGTCCCCCTGCCCATCATTCTGGCTCAGTCTATTGCCATGGACCTGCTATGATCAGATCAGCAACTCCTTGATGGAGGGGTCTGACTGCTGCCTGTAAAGAAGGCAAACAGGAGCGTCCCCTCCATCTGCCTAATACTACAATGACCCACTCCTTCACAAGGTTACTTGTAGCAGGTACTTACGCACTTGTGACCGATGATGTGGAGAAGCGACCAACCACAGGCAGTGATGGAGTGCTGGAGTCCAAGACTTGGACTGAAGTTGTCATGATCCTGACTCATGTCTTGACTTGAACTCGCCAAGCATCGACTCGGACTGGGAGTAGGACTGGGAATTGGACTCGGACTCGGACTTGGACTCAGACTCGGACTCGGACTCGCACTCGCACTTGGTCTCAGCCACAACAGATTTGTACTGGGACTCTAAGTGGTCTATGACTCATGCCCATGCTGCAGTTTATGCTCTTTACAACAAATTACACAGTTTTCTCTGACTTAACACAATGTTTTAAGGTATGCTGGGATGGGGTATGGTGTATCCACTGTGTTACACATTACTCTGAGGATATAGGTTTAGCCTGAGAGAGCACATGGCTACTTAATATGCAGAAATGCCTCATCCTGCATATTAAGTACAACCCATGTTGTAACAGGAAATAGGAAGGGACACAAATGGCAAAGAGGGGGAAAGAAATTTATAAATGAGGCGCACATGAGAGCCGAGTGGAGGGAAAATCAAACCAAGGAGGCTGGAAGGAGAACTAACAGACATGAGATGTGTGAAAAAAGAAAAGAGAGGAGGAAAAAAAATCTGAGTTGGATTAAATCATCACAATAAACAAAAGAAAACAGTGATTTTAACTGAAGGATCTGGAAGTGGATCAGTGTTGGAACCAGGACACTGGTGAGGAGAGCTGAATCCCTGAAGCAGGCAGCTCATCCTGGACCTGTTTGGACTCTGTGCTCTCTCTCTCTCTGCGCCAGAAGACACTTTACATGCAGATAAGTCCCCTTTCATGAAAAACCCTCTTGGCTTCTCAATCAGTATAACCTCAAGCTTCTCTCAAAAACACACACCTCCAAACTGACCTGAACTGAATTCCATTCATTCCCCCTTCACTCACACACACCTCACTGCGAGCCAAACTGAACTGAACTTCACCTTCACCCCTCTGACCTGAATGAACTCAACCAGAAGACACTCAAACAAACAATACACCTGCACACGCACACACCCACACTTGCACACACACACTTTGCCTGCATTAAAAAACAAAAACAAAAAAACAACAACTTTAAAACCCCTTTGTTTTTGAGAGACTGAATACCTATTTTGGTCTTGATTTTCTGAATTTAGAGAATTTAAGTTTGATTTATGATGTTAAATGTTTTGATTTAATATAAAAAACGTTATCTACATCAATTCATTGCGTTTTGCTGCTATGCTTCTTTTGTTTTGAGGTAGCGAGCTAGGTTTTCTCTCCAATTGGCAATAAAATGTTTAAAAAATTTGACAGATTGAGCATTTTCCTGTCTGGCGCCCAACATTATTTTCGTGTTTGGAGAGGCTTCTACACAACAATGTGCTTTTTTGTTGGCCCAGCTGGATGTTGGACCTTACAGTAGGACATTTATCATATTGTAGCTGTTACTACTTGGCAGGTGGCTTGCTTCCTGTACTTTTTAGATTAGATTAAATTAGATTAGATTAGATTTTATTTCTAAAGGCTTCTTATTAAGGAGGTATTTGAAGGTGTCAGAATGGAGCACATGGGGGAAATTCACTCAGACTCAACCTTTACAACTTGGGACATGGGCTTGGACTCAGATGATGACTCTTCTTGGGACGCAGACTCGGATTTGAACCATGGGCCCAGATGTACAGACGCAGATACTGGCATCTCGGTGCAGTTACATTGCTTACATATTCTTCATGTCTTTTCTGTCTTTTCTATCGCCATTTATTGTTTTTAGTGGGTACCCTAACTGCCACACAGACTATTTAAAAGTGGGATCATCTAAGCTAATTCTACTGCCATGTCATGTTGGCTGCCACTCTGGTTCTGTTACATACCTAAATCATGAGATAGCGTTTAATCATGACCAGAAATATCACCACAGCAAGGAACAATACACACACAAAAGAATATTGACTATTCTCTCTCTCTCTCTCTTCTTAAACACTAAAGTTTTTCCACCTTTTGACCAGGAGGACTCAGGTGATGCAGCTGTGGACTTTGTCTACCCCTACTCCCATATTATTGGTCTGTCTCCAATATATGTCGTCTTAGGTCAACTGAGTCTATCATCAGATTTAATTTAGAATCTCAGTGTCCCACGTCACACAATGTCCCATGTCGCACAATGTTCAACTGTGGCTTCACTCTCTCCCGCATTTCAGAAAGACACCACAAATTGTTCTTTGTTCCTGTAAGGACTGGATCAGAGTCAGATTAAACAGACATCTACAAATTAACCAGACCTACTTTTTGAAAACTAATATGGTTTTAATTTGTTGCTGTGTTGGTCCAGTTAAGAAGAAAATATGAAAGAAGCAGCCACTCACAGCGGCCCTTAAAAGATAATGAAATTGGTCAGCTATTCTTGTGACAGCATCACATGTTTTTGTGCGTACGACTGTGTTTCTTTGTGTGTGTGGTGAAAGTTGCGGGGTTTCCAGGATCACATGGCTTGTAGGAAAAAAATCAATGACAAATTAGAAAGGAACAATGCTGCTGTGTTCAAATTAGGCACAAAATGTTGAAATGGTAGCCTTTTTATCTAATTTATTCATTGTTCTACTAGCTATACCGCTTATCCATACAAGGCTGTGGCTGGGTGAGGAACTGGAGTGAACCCTGCATTGTCAGCTGAGATTGACTCTCTCGGGGTTCACACTGCCTGAGAACCCGGAGAGAACCGATGGCTGCACTGGGAGAACATGCTAACTTCACCCCAGGCTGGGGATTGAACTGAGATCCTTCTTACAGTGAGGCAACTATACCGCTGCACCGTTCCTTATCAATCACCATTCGCTATTATTTTAATGTTTCATTTTTTCAACAAAGGGCATATGAGGATGACTTGGCATCAACCACTTCAACCCTATCTTGGAGCTTGAAACAAAGCACTTGGAGGATAATCAAGCCTGCAGACTGCCTAATTTCATTATGGTCCTGGGGCCTCATTTATAAAGAAGTATGTAGGATTCATACTACAAGTACGGATAAAAGCTGAAAAAGATGTATGCAAAGAATCCTGCACAGCACCTTTATATTATATATTATATATTATCGAATATTTAGGATTCAGATTCAGGTAACTGTCACTACCCGGCTATAGGCTGGACAAAGTAGGGAAACCACACATGAGTTTTAAACTAACATCCTGTTTATTTTACATAACTGAAGAGGAAATCAAGCTAAAGACCAACAAAACCAAACAGGGTGAAAGCTGGGGGAGAGAAAGAGTCAGGTTGACTGCTATCGGCTATATATGCTGTAGTCTGACCAGGTGAAATGAATCCCTGACGACCAGGCTCCACCCGTCAGGCTCCTGTAGAGGCCTGCCTGGAGAAGGTCGGTTTAATGCCAACTTCATTGTTCTTCACTTATTCCTGTGCTGGCAATACTAAAACAGGTCAATAGGTGGCACATAGCACCCGTGAGGAGCCTGTGACGCTGCCCAATAAATCCTTCAGTCAGGTTACAAGTTTTGCCTGTTTCATACATGCAGGTGGGTTTGTGTTCCTCTGGATTACATACAGACACCCCTGTATAGGGCATAGGAGTGCGAGTCAGCCTTTGTGAAATAAGTTGTTTTTCTGATATAATGTGTTGAAGTGTAAATGTTTGGCTAAACTCGGCCATGCTAGGCGAGTGGAGCTGCTGATTATAATTTTCTGTGTTATAACTTATAAATCCTGCAGTTAAGCTGTAAAAAAGGTAAAGATTTGACTTGTTTCATATGCGGCAGGATTTTCAAATACACTCCCTGATACTTACCAGGCCAGGGGGCAACATAGGCATTATTAAACTCAGGGAGGCTGCCATATCCCAGACCAAGGATAGAATCCAGTAGAAATAAATTATTAACATACAGGGCTTTGGGCAGACAGTTCAACATTATACAGGGCTCATTTCTAGTATATTCCGTACCTGTCCACTAATTCCAACATGTGTGGGAAACAATATTTGTACCCAGTTCAACACATACAGTAGATCCATAGGGAATCTAACGGCCTCTTTTCCAGTCAACACTGCGGTCCCTGACCCTTCTAATTCTTCCCTTCAGTGAGGCACTGCCAGTGTTTCTATGATGCAGCATCATGTACAGGTGTGAAGTACAGTTATCACAGGTACATTCTAATATATGCAGAAGTGAATTATGTGGGGGTTGATTAAAATTACTAGTCAGTTACACAGATTGCTGCAATTGCAATAAATCACTTTTTTCTGCTTGAATAAAATTACAGACTTAATTTAGAATCAACACAATGTAGAATATTAAGGGGTATACAAGCCTATATTTAAATTCAGTGAAATATTGTTTGCTTAGCTGAAGGTGCTAGTGCTCCTCTGTAGCCAACTAGCTGAACTTAACAGTCAACAACAGCTTCCCTGTCAGCCATGTGAAACCCAACAGGCTGCTTTTCTGATACTTGTGTTGGCTGTTCACTACTGCTGTGTTCATACATTTAATCTGTTTATATCTGATCAACTCAGTGCAGGACCACATCAGTGTTCCTGATGAATTGTTGATTCTCTCCAACAATTCAATGATAATCTAACATTAAAAAGCTCACGGCTCGCAAGATTTTGCAAGAGTTTGTTGCTGAGACAGACCCATGTCTCTAATCTAATCTCATCGAATCTGCCATTTGTTCTGTTCTGAAATGGACCCAGTGTTTATTTTGGTGACTATGGTGCTAAGGAACCATAATCTGTGCTCACAATTACTCGTTGCATTGGCATAAACAGACTCAGACCTGCTGCTGGTCTCCTAAAGGGGCAGTTAGGTGGAGAAACCCACATGATACAGTGAAAGGAAATGACTGCAAGTGAACCATTTCCTTTCTCAACTTTCTCTGGTTGAGGTCTCCTGTTCCGGCTCGTGTCCCCTGCTGACGTGTCCACAGCTCTCCTGATCTGATGGATGGTGAAGCTCCTACTCAAGCCCAGTAGTACAGGAGCAAATTTGAAAAAACATGAGTATGCTAACTAACCAAACAGTGGAAAAACACGAAGCCCACTTAAAATTATTATAACATTTTAGTTTTTTGGGTTACAAAGTTAGAAAAGTTTAAAATTTAAAATCTATAGGAACTGCCACTCTCATGTTGTCGTCCTCACCACCATCTTCATTAGCATGTCATGGCTCATGTCCATCAAACTTCATATGAAGCAGTGACATACCTGATCTTAATGTATGATTCCAGGCCAGTGGATGGTCATTAAAGGCTTTGAACACTGAGGCATGTCTGAATAGTTGTGCTTGGCCTGTTAATGGCATCCTGAAGCATTACCCCTGACAGGCAGGCAGGCTGGCGTCAAGGTTGGCAGAGAGACCCCGAGAGAGAGAGAGAGAAAGAGCAGAAGAGGTAGAGAGAATGAGAAAGAGGTTGGCATGAAAACAGAGGATCTGAACCACTGCCAAGTTTTCCTGCTTAAATGGGGAACCAACAGCAGAGAGGAGTTCAGTGGCCCAGACCATTAACAGTCTAACACTGTTTTCTGCTTTTAACACAAACTATAGATCACAGACAGTTTCATATACACTTTGAGCCATCGCTGAAATCTGGGGCCTAACTGTCAGAATTTCTCTGAATCATCATCAACAGAAGTGTTAAAATGATTAAAAAAAATATATATATATATATATATATGGTCTATACTATTCTTGTAGTCCACAAATCTAACATCAAACCACCAATGGTCAGAATGTGCAAACTGTTGTTGGTGGATCCAGAGTTTCATGAGCCAAACTGACACACTTGCTCCTCAGTTTAACCTTCAAGAAAAATTAACTATGGGTACCACGTACACTGAGAAACTGGAAGCTCGCAATTCATTTAAATGAATTCCAACACATACTCTTTCTCTCAGTATATCCTTGCATCATATATCTTACTCTGGGTTTTTACAGGTTTCTAGCACTGGACCTGCAGAAGCAGGGTGTGGGTGACAAGATAAGAAAATGAGAAATTGATAATACTGATAGATGTAGACTACATTAAACTTTCATAAAATGGAAATTTGTCTTGAGCAATGATGGGAAACATACACAGACAAATAACACAGAGGCCGCTATTAAAGTTAGAGAGTTAGAGTTAAAGGATAGATTGGGACCACTTGTAACCCTTTTTCCTGGCTACTGGAACCACAAGTCTCCAGCCTGATGGCAGCAGCTGGAGGGGATGAGTCAGATTCCTGGTAGACCTGAGTTGCCTTTTTAACTACAACCTGAGTGTATAAATCTTGGAGGTGATGTCGTGCCAATGATCTTTCTGACCTCGTTGATGATTTGTGCCGGTTTGTTCTTTTGTTTGGCTGAGAGGCTTCCATACCATGACATGATGTTAAATGTCAGCACACTCTCAGGTCAATGATTTATAGATCATGGACATTGTGCACTGGCTGGTGTTAAAGCTCCTTAGTTTATTGAGGAGAGAAAAGCGCTGTTTTCCTTTTTTGTAAATATAGTCCACATGGTTTTGAAATTTGAGCTGGTTGTCTATTATTGTTCCATGGTTTTTGAATTGGGTGACCTGCTCCACTTCCCGACTCTTCATGCTGATCAGCTTGAAGGTGGGCACAGTGACTTTGCTGCCACCTCTCTCACTGCCTCCCAGCCACATCTCCTCCATCTTAGTGACATTAAGATCAAGGAACAGACCATCACTGACTCAAGTCCCAGCCTTAACCCCCGAAGGAGGAGATGTGACTGGATTATTGAAGGTGGAGGAAAAATCCATAAATAAATGCAAACCTGAGTGTTGGGTTTGTCCAGATGACTGTAAACGCTGTTCAGAAGAGTGAGTGTGGCATGCTCTACACCTCTGTTGTTTTGGGTGGCAAATTGCATGCATGCATTGCTGTGGAGGGGTGTGAGAGCAATGGGTCTGAAGTTTTTGGTATGATGGTTTGTTGTCTTCCAGGCCTAGGGGTTTGCCGTGCTCCTTTGTTACTGTAAGAGCTATTCCACACTTATCTCCTGTAACTCTGCTGCCACAGTGAGCAGCCAAATCAAACGTTTGATCGCCTTTCCTCATGACCATGTCCTCCACTCACTGGTCGGGCAAGAAGATGTGTCTTCCACTGGGCCCAACAGAGAAAGCTGTGCCAAATCAGCTGATGACACCCACTACCTACATTAGGACAAAGGGACTGTCAAGGAGAGAACGGAAAGCCGGATCTTCAGTCAAGTCAGCTCTGCTGCTGTCCTGCTGTCACAAAGGAAACCAGTTCGCCATGACCCCTGTGCTGATTATGGCTTCCTAATCTGAGAGTATAGTAGTCCTGGGTTTGTTGTTACAATTAAGGGTAGTTCATAAAAGATGTTTATTGACTGACAGTAACATTAATGGTAAATTCATTTTTCTTTTTGTAACACGCTCTGCTATAGTTTAAAGGCCCATTATCTGTAATTATTTGTGCATGCTCTGTGGTCACAGCTGGATTTGATTGTCAGTGCTCAGAATTCTTGAAGTCTTTTATTGTTCTTTATGTACTAATGCTTATGGGTAAACAAATTAAGATTGTACTCACATCTTATACACCCCTGATATCAGGGAGGTTCCCTGTCCAACCAATTATGATTAACAATTATAGACAATTTAAAATCATTAGTTTTTTATAATAGCTGATAAATGTAAACTATCTTTAATAATCAACCTTATACTTAACCTTAACCTAATGTGAAGGCATCATCATTCAACACTACTCAATAACAACATGAGAAAAAGTATGGCTGTTCATACAGTCTGATCCTCAGCTCATTGAGGAATGATGTGTGATACCATTAACATCTTGCTGATCTAATACTAAGTAATGCTCAGTCTGGAATCGTCAGTATCGCAGTCTGGGTCTCATACCGGGTCTGGTATCACCAAATAATCTGCTGAAGTGCAAGCACTGCTTGGTCAGATTGGGGAAGATGATTTCAGTGGCTTTGAATTTGGCATGGTTGTTGGTGAAGGATGGGCCGGTCTGAGTACTTCAGAAACTGTTGATCCACTGGGATGATCGCGCACAAGCATTTAGGCAAGGCAAGGAAAGGCAATTTTATTTGTATCGCCCGTTTTTACAAACAGTTTGTCTCAAAGGGCTTTACACAGCATCATGACAACATCCTCTGCCCTTAGACCCTCATGTCGACTGAGGAAAAACTCCCAACAAAACCCTTTAGACAGGGAAAAAATTGGAGAAACCTCAGGGTGAGCGACAGGGGAGGGATCACTCAACCAGGACGGGCAGACGTGCAATAGATTTTGTATACAGACAAGAAAACAGTTTACAACACAGAATATGGTAAAACATGGAAATTGAATCAGTTAGTTAACAAAAAATGATGAACGCAGCTTCTGGTGGGCAGGAAAGGCAGGGAGAGAAGGCCAGCTGATGGGAGTACTGGATGGCAGACTGGGTGGGGAGCAGGGAGGGCAGGCCGGTTTAACAGCAGGAGAAAGGAGGTGGTTGGTGCAGAGGGATGGAGCTCTGGAGAGATCTGTGGAAACACAGAGAGAGTGTGAAACACCAATGTAATTGCTTGGTAATGCTCTGTGTTCCTCGTTTAATCAGAATCAGAACCATGTTTATTGCTAAGTACGTCTACACATACAAAGAATTTGTAATTGTTTTAATAAATGTATTTACTTACACTCATGCTGCATCCAGGCATTCACTCTTTAGATGCCACTCTCTGGCTCTGGTAGGAGGAGCATCTGCTTTGGCCAATCAGATTTCATTCCTGTCCACCTTTGTGTTTCTGGATGTATTTTTGACACAGCCAAACCTGATGCATGTTACTTGGATAGAAATAGTGTCACATCTGAATAGAACAGAACACAAAATGTCTTCTGTTTCTATCTCAGCAGTATTTTGACATTTATGTATAATCTAGTTAACTGCCTCACTCACCACAGGCCTTTAATTTAACTGCCCCAGATGTGCCACTCAGAACAGAGGCTGACTTTAATTTAGCTTTATCTGTCATGTGAGTGTGAGGCGAATTTTGTACTCGGTATAAATGATTGTATATGTACCGTCATAACATACAGGATGTGTTTCTGAAAACAGACTGTGAGCATTTCTCTGTGGACCGAAGCTTTGATACTTTCACAGTATTAACAGAACTGCTTTTTATTCAAACTACACATGGACGTTGATCTCTATGCTATGTAAACTGTATAAACAATAATAATCTAGCTACAGGTTCCTGTAGTTTAATTTTCAATCAGCAGAGGGTGTTTCTATCTTCTGTCAGAGGCTCAGAATGAATATCATGTGATTTCCTGCCTGTGACAGTGCAGGGATCTCTACACAGCCAAACATCCTGCCATGTAGGAAACACAAACTGGACTTGGCTGTCCATATCCAGCGTCATGACTTGATGTGATGTGTGTGTCTGTGTGTGTGAATGTGTGTACATCTCTTGCTGTGGTTGTGACTACATTTTGGCTGGCCCTCATAACTTCAAAGAGCTTTCTTTTTGAGGTTAAGGTCTGGTCTTGGGTTCAGATCAGAATTAGTTTTAGATTAAGGCTGGGCCCAGAGGCTAGTGAATGCACCATGCACTACAAGCATCCTCACGGCTGACGCAAGACAAGAATGTGTGTACGTGTGCGTATTCGGCTCTCTGAGTCTTGCTGGAACTCTATGCCCCCCCCTCCCCTCATCGAGTTCCCATAATGAGAGGTTCCTGTCATCCAACAGTGTGACCCATGCACACACATGCACACACACACACACACACACACAGAGTGTTTGTGTATAAACATGCCTCATATCCTCCATTCTGTGGTAGAAACATGCAAATCATTCACAATGATACTTGAGGGACTGGGAGCTGCTCCTCAGTCAGATGTTGACTATAAAGTCAGTTAAAACTTTATTTATTTGTTTATTTTATAATCAAACTGTAATTATCTCCTTGGGAAAAGCAAAGGTTTAGTAAAAGCTGTCTGATATGATGTGACAGAGCTTGTTTGTCATTCACAAACATGATCATGACAGTGCTCCATTGATGTTTAAAAACTACATCCAGGAGGACATTTCTTTTACACATGCACAAACCTCCTTGTCAGACTACTTTTTACAGATTTACAAATGCCAATTTAGATTGTATCTGGATTATTGAGTGCACTTCAGCTCCCTGAAAGTCTGCTCAGACCTGAGGTTTAGTACTGGACTGGTCTAACCTGCCTGGTTCCATCTTGTGAGGTGTTGAGCCAAAGCCCTGAAGCTGGGAACAGACTGTAGTATACAAAAACTGGACAGCCTCGACATACGGACCATGTAAACCAGCGTTCTTTAGTGTTGATAAATTTATCACATAGCTCCAATGCTTGCCTGCACTGGTTGGCTCCCTGTTTTTCAGATTGATTTTAGAAGTTGTACTTGCTCCGTCCCAATTACATATCTGATTTGTTGACATGGTATGTGCCGTACCAATAATAGGAAGACCAGGACTTCAGTTTTAAAGCCCCAGCACTCAGGTTCTCAAATCACTTGTAACTTGTTTTCACAATTTGCATAATGTTGATTTGAGAAAAACATTAAATTTTTTTATAATTATTACACAGCATGTCGTTTTAAACTAGTGCACAAATTGAATGACTAATTAATTAGGGAGACAACACGCAGGATGACGAGAATGTGTTGCTCATTTCCATAATAATCCGTAAGAAAAAAGCAAAGAGAATCAAATTGATGACACCACGCGGAACAAACACTATCACTTGTCCCTGCATCTAAAAGTCCAAGAACGAAATTTGTGTCACATCTTCCTGCCTGTTGAGAGTAATGAAAGACGTCACGCTGTCATCGCTATTCCTGCAAAGCAGACTGAGCAGCTGATCAAAAGAAAACATTTGATTTTGTTTTCAGTGGTGACGCTCAAGAATATCCAACATCCTGTGGATCCTTCTTAGAGTGTGAGGACAGTGGGAAAGGTGAAGAGGTCAGAGATCTGTTTCAGGGGGAGGAGGGAGAAGCAGGCCATGTGCACTGTAGAACATATACACTGTACAACTGAAAAAGCAGGCTTTTGATATCCCCCCGTCAGGGTCCCCCTCGTTCTTCTATAAACCACAGTCAAGTCTTACTTTTTCTGCCACTTCTGAAAAGATGTCTATGAATGACTAATGTTCTCACTGTTGGTGAATTGTGTTCTTACATTATGCCGTGCAGTTGTCAGCATTGTGGTCTATGATGGCTGGCAAGGGAAAACTGCTGCAACAGCCCAAAACACTTCCATTAGGCGAAACAAGCTGCCAAAACAATCCAGATTCACAAACACAGACAGATACAACAATGGAAACATCTTGCAAATGAAAATATGTGCTGCAGGAAGCTAAAACAAAAACCTTAACAAATACATGGCAAATCCAAATATGACGCAAAAACAAAACCATACAAACCTCGAAATGAATGCAACAGAGAAAAAAACTGTATATCCAGTCAACACAACAGAAGTGCTCAGGGAGAATACCTTCAGCATCAGCTGGAGTGGCGTTGCTACCACCTATGTGAAGTAAGTATGTGAAGGGATTATACAGGCTAGGACAGATATGTAGAGGCAGACCACTGAATGAGAGACTCCTGGAGACAGAAGTTATATACTGTGCATTGAATAGAAGAGAAGTTTGAGATTTTCTTAATATGTTTTATTCAAATGTTGTTGATCATTTAAAATCGTTTTTTATTGTTTCAAAGTTAATTTGAATTACATTTTAATGTCCTATTTTTAATGTAATCCCCTGCCTCTGTAATGCGCTATGAACTGCCTTGTATCTGAATGGTGCATGCTTTAAAAATAAACTTGCCTGCTTGGTTTTTTGATATATGATCTATGTAATTATCATAAACTTCATTAATGTGTACATGGTGCTTTTGAATGATGAGGCTGCTGTTTCTCTTTGTCTGTGCTTTTGTGTGTGTATGTGTGTGTGTGTGTACGGCCTCTGTTCCCAGAGGAGCAGTTTGACAGAGTGACTGTTTCCTCTGTGCACACTGTTTCCTGTGGGGAGAGCTAAATCAGCTTCGTTTGTAGTGACAAAACAAGGTTTCGTAAAAATTGGACATCAAGGTTTTACTTCGTTGGCTTGAAGGTTGTCTCCGTTACAATTTCCCCATTCAGGTGTGAACATGATTTGCACGGACCACCTGGCAGCAGACAAGGCTGGCTGCTTTTTTACATGCAGTCTCAATTGTGTTTACCAGGTGGAGCCAGAAACCACGCAGTAGACACACATGATGCTGCGTATCAGACCTCAGAAAGAATATGTCAGAGAAACGACACGATTGGCAGAGGGGATTTAACGTCCTGTCTCCACAAGGGGGTGCTACGCGTGACGTCAATGACTGAATATTAGCATATGGTTACGTTCAGGGCGGGACTCGTACTAGAAAGTTTGATCCAGTTTGCGCAATGTGTACTGTGGTTAGAGATTATAATTTTTCTGGCAAGTTTTTAAAATGTCAGCAGCGTCACCACACCCTTTAGCAAAAACTCAAACTTTTAACAAATTTTAAGTCACAAAGGTCTCGATCGAACAAAATGACGAGAAAGAATTCGAGTATGAGGTCTCCGATCGCAAAAACAGCGCCAAACTTGCACATTTATATAGAATCAGGTAGATGGGGTCAGCTGTGTAGCATCAGTATATCAGTGTAGGACACAACACTTCCTGTTTCCACAAGGGGGTGCTTTCAGTAAGAATTAGAATATGGATGTGTTTAAGGAGAGACTCCTAATTAATTAACAAAGTCTGAAGCAATTGTCAGTGCGTGCTAGAGTGAGAGCGATTTTAATGTTTTTGGTGAACGATCAAGGCCACACAACAACTCAAGTTTTAAAGACGTTTTAATCACAAACGTCTTAAGATGAGGCTGACTTAATAAGAAGTATATCGCATGATATCCCTAGGAGGAGTTTTGTAACGTATGAGGTCTGGAAACAGTCCCAGAATTGAACATTTAACTCAAAATTACCAACTTCCTGCTTTTTGCTGCTGTTTTACTGCTGCCAGAGGCTTTTTTGTGCGACTTAACATGTTCTCAACATGTGTCTCCCCATATTTGTGCATAAAGGGAAAACCAGAGGGGTATTTGACCCCTAATATACACAAAACCAGGCCTGAAATGTGTGCAAACCTTTGTGAAAGCAATTCATTTGCCCTAAAAAGAAAAATATGTGTTTTCAGATGTTTTGGCGCTAAATATAAGGTTGCCAACCGTGAGCTTTGGGCTACACCCCTTGTTCCAACAGTCTACCTGGTTTTGGCAACTGCAGGGAAGGAGGAGGAGCATTTTACATGACCAGACAAGGACTTTTCAAAACGGAAAGTTATGAGTTTGTAAAAACATGTAATACAATGTAGCAGGATTAACTGAGAATGAGGCAGCATATGCACAGCTCTGACCAATCCAATATATCAAACAGAGGAAGACATAATTATTGGTTTTTAAAGCTCTTAATGGTCTTCGTCTGACTTACTTATCCAATCTCCCTTTAGCCTATGAACCCTCTAGGATCCTCGGGCCTTTTTATGACTGTGGCTCACATCTGTGGTACAGTCTCACAGAGGATCTAACGGCAGTAAACAGCGTTGATATTTTCAAAAGAAAACACTTCCTTTTCAGCCTTTCAGCTTTTTATTTGATTTTATTTATTTCTATTGAGTGATTGATTAAGACCTGTAACTTTCTGCAGAGAAGGTATCTCCAAAACACGTTCACTTCACCACAGTCTAACCTGGATTCAGCACAGAATCATGAAGATCTGACCTTGTGAAAGAACAGCCAGACCAGCAGAAGTCTCAGAGGACAATTGGCAGCTAATGTGCCATGTTACCAAATTTTTGACATCAGCTAGACTCAATTGATCTGGTATTATTTCCCTTCGGCAGGGTGGAATTTTCCAAAACCACTGTGGCTGAGTGGAGCCAGCAGCTTTCTGTCACGATGTCCTGAAAGGAAGAATTACTCTTCAACCATGATCTAAGGTCCTTTTATGAAAGCAGAGAGCAGCCAGGTCTTTTCCTGTGTGTGATGGCAGAGTTGTGGTCTTAAAAAAGACCTCATATTAAATTTGCTGCATACTTTCTACACTTCATTTAGACCATAGCAAAAACATTTCCTCTGCACTGCAGCGGACACATCATGGCACCATCAGGCCTGGTCCTGCTTATCTTTCATTACTCCAGGGCCAATTATCCGATGGGATAGGGGGTAAAATATATATATATATAATAATAAGCAATTATAGCCAAAGCTTCAACAAAATGAAACATTATTGTGTTTTTCTTGGAAAAACTTAGACCTAGGGTTTTTGGGGTTTGTTTTTTTTTTTTAATAAATTTGAATGTTTCTTTGTTTTTCCATGTGTGCTGACCGGAGCTGTGACAGTGAGTCAGACGAATTTTAGAGCAACTCTGTAACATTTCCTGTCACCAGAACCACTGATGGCTGGCTGTGGCATTTAACACACAGCTGCCCACACCAGAGCTACTTACAGAAAGAATTTATAGACTCAGAATAGGAGCTCATTGTTTCAGTTTATTATAGGCTAATATGAAGTAAAGAGCCACACAGCTAAATATATGATAGAAAATAACACAAAACATGATGTAGGCTGTAATAAGTGCTGTGCTGCTGCCATATGGTCTGTAAGGCTGCATCACCATACATGAATTTAAAGCATGTGCTGCATCATCATTATGCCGCTATTTTTGAATGTATACTGTATATGATACTATGGGAGGAAACAAGGTGTGGGAATAAAAATAAACTAACTCATCAGAGCCCTTCACCATCACATGGAGCTTATGTCACGTTTTAGAAGAATCATGTAGCAAACAGAGGAAAACTACACAGAACAACCTGCTATAGCTGAGAGTCCAGACATTTCCTGTGTTCTCTGTCTTCCTCTCCTCGCCTCCCCGTGCGTGTCTGTCTGGGCATGAGTTCTCTTTATTGTGGCAAGGCTGGCCATTTCCTCACCCGTTGTCGTCACTGGCCGAAGGAATAGGCCCGTCACGAATTGGGGGGGCCCTGATGAGTCACTCCTCTTCCTGGAGCACTTTTTTGCCACTCCCACTGCGTCCAGTCTGCTCTACCTCCAACTCAGTTAACTTCTGCCCTAACTTTTGAGCCTCCCGACGTCTTTTGATTTTTCTTGTGTATAGTGACTTCAAATGACTTCAAAAGAAATCAGTAAACACTGGGTCCAAACCTTGCCTCCACATTAGCCATACGATTGTGCCATAGACCTGAGCTTTGGCGCCCCCTTCCCATCCTGGAAGAGAGGCTATGGAAAAGTATATTAATGACTCAGTTGGTTTGATCAGAGATCCCTTCTTTCCTATTGGTGCCACTTTCTTCCTTCTCCAGTTCTAATTCAGACAGATCCATCTTTGTAGTTTTTTGTGGAGGTGGATGCATCTGATTCCGGTGTGGGGGGCCAACGTCTCTCAGGAGATCACCAGCTGCATCTCTCCCAACACCTTTTCCCTGCCAAACTCAATTATGATATGGGAAAACTATGAGTTGTTGGTAGTGTTTCTGGCACTTGAGGAATGGGGGCACTGGCTTGAAGGGGCTTAGCAGGCATTTATTGTTTGGACCAACCATAAAAACCTCTCTTACTTTCGTTCTGCCAAATGTCATAACTCCCACCACACACAGTGTGCTTCCAGTGAAGGTTCAACTTCACCATCATCTATCCTCTCTAAGGTCTTGAAGCTTGTCCGCTAGGCAGACAGAGCACGCAAATCAAGACTGTGTAACTGCTCACCACCTGTCCTCCTGGAGTAAGCATTTGCCTTGGGTCAAGTTCGCTCATAACTTCCTGGCCGTACTGCCAAAGGTATGTCCCCTTCATGGCCATGGTTTTCCCTACCTATCTACGGCAAAGGCAGGCAACTGGGTGCTTTTGGCCGCCGCTTTGGTTGAAGCGTGTGTGCATGCATGGGGGGCTGTTCAGATGTAGCGTCTTTTGTGCGCACAAATCCATTATTTTCAATGTAGACGCCCATCAAGCGTGCTCACAACCCAATGTGCCGCCATAATGGCGCCCATTCAGTGCAATGTGCCTCTTTTTTCTACGCGTTCTCAGCAGACTGAGGGCAGATGTCGCTTTACTGCTGACATGAGTAGGATGTGTCACTATTACTTGTGTGTAATGTGATGTTGAATGTTGCGGTTGCAGTGAAAATTCAGTGCTTTAATGTGTTAGGTTGGATGGAGAGTGTATAAATATGTCACAGTGCGATCAACAGATACTGTTAGACATCCATAGCAAATCTGTAGCTTCCTGTTATGACAAACACCAGCAAAGTATGCTGGGCAAACTCGGGTTTCTATGCCGTGAAAGACCAGCAAAGACCGTGGTTACACCTGGATCGCCACATCTGAGGCGTTACCACAGGCGCTGCAACAGATCACCTCAGCGGTACAAGCCAGGAGGTGTCTTGTCTAACTTATTTGCCTACATTGTCTCCTCCTGTGCCCCAAGATTCCTGTGCCAGCCTCTCATTTAGCCGCCATCAGCTCCTGCATGTCTGCCTGCCAGCCTTCCCTCCTGCCACTATCTTCATCAGTGCTCCTCACCACTTCACTTTTTTGTTGCAATGTATTTAACCACCAACCATTTCTACAAATAGCAAGTGTGTCTGTGTCTGCTTGTGGGCGCAAACCAACTGCCTTAATACAACCAGCACATTGAACTATTTGTTTGTTATTCATAGAGATTACGAGATCAAAGTTCAGACTGGATTGTGCAACAGTAAATACAACACAAGGCATCTCGTTGTTTTAAATACTTTTCATGACTCTAATAGAATTCTGTCAATTTTGAGCTGATCAGAATTTTATTAGCTCTTTAAAATTTCTGAAGCAGGAAGAGAAAAAAGGGATATAACCTTGTCCCTCAAAATAAACTCAAACTACATCCCTGTTAGCCTTTGCTTACTACTTACTTGTAAAACTGGACCCACTGGGAGTTGTGCTGGCAACTATGTGGCCCTGCTCCTCCTCTTTTTTGTCCATTGTCTGCAGATTGACTGTTGATAGATACACAACAATTTGAAGATCTGTATTTTCTTTTCTCTGAGGCAGGGTGACCTGTGAGACCCCAACGACACCTGAGCCAAAGATAGTTTACTGGGACGGGACAAGCTTCCTGGTTTCCTGGCTTGCTCTGCTAATGTGTTGCTTCCGCCTTTTACTTCAAATACATGGATTTTGATTGAACATTTCTCTTTAGGTTCTCATCTAACCTCTGCAAGCTGTAAGATACGCAGACAGTGAGCATGGGACAGATTTCTCTGTGCTCACTGACAATCATAGAAGATGTGATGTCATTGACAGGCAACAGGTAATGACAGATTTCTCTGGTTTGAGAGTTAATGGAAATTTGGGATAATGTGAGAACACAATGACATATAGAACATTTACAGATTATGCGATTTTTATAACTATGACTAACTGAGACTTTTATATTGTGTCCTGGCTACTTCTTGAATCATCAGGTGTCTCTCTGTCCTCTGAAAAGAATATTTAACATGATTTTAGCTGATAGGGACTCATCAGAGCCACATGACCACATGCACGTGGGTGCCTGCACACACACACACACTATGTATGAGCTCAGCACCTTGGCTTTCCAGTCATGTCAGAAGGCAGAGACAGTAGTAAATGTGACATGGTGCTTAGAGTTGTTAAAGGAATTAGTTAATCTCCAGGCAGGGGTCACTCAGTCACCTGTAAAGAAGTTAGATGATGCCGAAAACAAAGAGACTACTGACATGAAAGCCGTGTGTGGCTTTTATGCTATGGAAGGCAGATGCTGACTGCTGTGTGTGTATGTGAGGGGTGGGGATGGGAACTGAAAAGATGCTAAACAGAGAGGGGGAGTGGAAGAGCCACTGCCACTGAAAGTGATCATACCACTGACACAGTGACATGGATTAAACCTATGTTGGCAGCAGATCTAGGTCAGAGAGAATATGGGTCAGACAGAGGTCACTGTTGGTGAACAAGTGTTTGTGTTAGTTGGTGGTGAGAAGGAAAATACACAGGTGCACAGCCTTGGCGGTATGTCTATGGAGACGTCTGCTAGCACAGTTATACTTTGAGCAAAATGCTCAGGTCAGTATCCCAAAATGTGCACAAAGGCAATGGTACTGCATGTACCGTGTCAGAAAAATCCATGGGTGTCAAATTTTCAATTATGGTACAAGCAGGCTGTGCAGCTTCATGCTCTGTTGGTTAATAAAGGTTAAAGCCAGAGCCACCAAACAGCAGGAACCAAGGCAATCATTGGATTTTTTTTGTTACCAGTGATATTGATTTCCAGATGGCTGCCAAGAAACGAGGCGAGAAAAAAAAAAAAACTCTGAGTATCATGGACTTGATTCTTGAAGACGTTTCACCTTTCATCCAAAAGGCTTTTTAAGTTCTAGGAGACCAGTATAAGAATCCCATGTATTTGACCCTTAGTGGGGACAATACCTTGGGGGTGGTCCTGAGGGTCGTTGACTACCCATCATGTGAGTGGTTTGGGTCACATGGGCCAAGGTGTGACTCAACAGGAGAGGGGAGGGCTCCTAAAAGAGCGTTGTATGTGGCTGACAGATGGTGTCGTAAGCCACCAACTCTGTTCAAGGAAGTTGACATAGATGGCTTCCTTCACTGGATATTGGTATCCTCCAACGAGTGTCCTTTCTCCTTAAGATGTAGGCATACAGTTGAGTCCTGTCCCACTGAGCTGGCCCTTTTGCGTTGTGATGTGCCATGTGGGCTATTTGGTCTCACCTATATGGAAGGCTGTCCTCAGGACCAGTCCAGTCTTTGCCTTAAGGTTTGGCATTGGCAGGTTTGAAGTTGATCTTGTGTTTGTGGAAAATTCTTCTGAATTTCTCAGACAAACCTGCCACAAATGGAATGACTATGTTTTTTTTTTCATCCGTCCTTTGGTTCATCATTTGATGCCATCTGTGTCCTTCAGTTAAGGTGTGAAGTGACACCTTAGTTAAAATGACAATGGCAAGAGCACCACTGCACTCTGAAACCCATCATTTCGAATAGCTTGTGCGCCATCCGATGTGATGAACATCCACGTAGCCAGTTGAAACACATCATTAGGGCCCAAGCGCACTGGAGTATGTGAGGACCCTACTGTATTTTGAATGGTTCTTCCTCTTCTTCTTAGGAGAAATGAATCAGGTTTTTTTGTTTGGTTTTTCTGACATAATGCCTCAACAGCACCACCTAGAAAACGGTTTTACCTACATGCGTGCAAATCTGTAGGCACAAAGAACGTGTCGAGATGCACACAAAAGCCTAGTCAGTTAGAGTCTAAATGAAACAGGACGTTGGGCATTTTGAGTTGACCTCATACGTTAACAACTTGGTTTTTTGTCACATGGTGAGGGCGAGTGTGTAACACGAGTAAGGGGCCATGCTACGACTGTCCCGCTGCCACAATCACACCTAATCAACCATACTGTGACATACTGAATTCAGACCAGCACGTCATGGTCATGTCATCGCATGCTCACGCCCCGCCTCACAGCCTGCTGGCTGGTTGATGTGGAAATAAGCTGCTGTTTAGCAATATTAAACATATCGACATAAAACCTGATGTGAGTTGTTTATTTCTTGTTTCTGCTGCCCCCAAGTGGTTAAAAACAGAACTTAATGTGTCTCATAAAAGTCTGGCCATCTCTTTAAAGTTTCAAGAGGGTAGAAGATAACAAAGCAAGACTGATATCATCACCACATCTGTGGTACTTATGTCTGGCGCCTGTTGAAGACACTGCTATCTTGATGACCCAGTGTGCATTGTAATCAGGCACCACGGTTCTTCAGATATTGTATTCTCCAATAGGCGTAATCAGGTTGAGTTTCTCTCCAGTATCAATTCCAAGAATCCACCAAAGGCAGCCGTCCTCATTTTCTGTTCATCAGGCATACATGAGCCTTGATCCGGTCTTATCTTGTCCCGCTTCCTTTGAACCTTCGCATTATATGCTCTTTCATCTTAACATGAACAGTCAGACGAAAATACTCATCATGATCACACAGCAGTGCAACTTCCCACAGTATAGACTGTTGTACCTTCTGACCAGCTGGTCATTAGTTTTATTTTCTCATTCATCATTTATGTGATTCTAGTCTCAATGACTGGAATGCTGATCTTGTGCCAGAACGTACTGGCACGAGAAATTCAGCACAAATCATTTTCAACCCAAACTTTTTTTTGTTTTTATTCAAATCCATCCGTCTTGGTGAGGGTAAGAGACTGGGGTAAGATTAAAACAAGGTTTTGAACCCACTAATGACCAGACAGCTTTGATTTGAGGGAAGAGACAGCCACAGGTTGCTGCAGTTAGCTTTGGTACCGAGCAGGACCACACCAGCAAGACACAGCATGACTATCCCATGCTGTGCAGTGTAGTGGAAACCGCTTGGCATGGACTGGCACCATTGAAGTGGGCCAGACAGCATCTCATGAGGCAACTTTACCAAGCTGCAAATATGTTCCATGTCCCTTTGTCTCAGAGGTTTTCCTATTTCCTAGAATCTTTTTTTTTTTTTTTTAATTATCAGTGTTTCCATACATCCATTTTAAAATGCTTGATCCAGAGTCGGGTTGCTGTTACAACAGGATCCTATGCTCTGCACTCCACTAGCCATTGCAAAGGGTATGAAAGTGTTGCAGCAAATTTGTGTTTTAAAACCATCTAGTGCCACAAGGCAAATAAAAAAAACTGTGTGCACTGTCAGTGAAATGGGCCCATAGTCCACCGAGTCATATGAGCATTTTCTAATGTTTTTCTGCAGGCCTACTGATGGGTAGTGTGATGCCCAGACCTACATTCTTGGGGGCTTTTAGAGCTTTTGATGAAACAGTAGGGGAGAGAGGCTGGTGGTCTGGGCTGAGATGCTAGCAAAGGTAATTAGTGCAGAACTCCCACAGAAATATCTCTCATTAAACTCCAGTCAAACCGCCATCCCAGCTCCCATCTAGAGGCTGTCCTCTCTCTTTTATTGAGTAATATTGGGGCTTTTGTGACACTTTTTTTCCTTATAGTCTCCATCATAGATTCATTTTGTTATATTAATCCAGACCCACATTAAAAAAGCCTCTGAAAATTTAATGTCTAGACCCCCAGGACGTTCATAAAAGTAACCCACATACATCAATATCAGCGTTTTAGTTCGTTATAATTTCTTTCTTTATACTTCTATAATTTTTTTCTTTTAATTTTATGTTTAATGAGTTTTTAGTAATACAATTGTAGTGCAAAACCACATACGCTACATCCATGACTGTAGCCAGTTATGAGGTCACTGAAGTCTGGACCTCGGCAAAAATTTCAGAGAGAAAAAAAAGAGAAGAAGCCCCAAATAGCATGGTAAACATATTAACTCATCGGGATTTTATTTTGAAACGACATCTGAATTAATTTATTAATTGGAAGTAATCTGATGTATGGGCGGAACGTAGAAAAGTTGAATTCAGACGACAGGGGCCTTGGTTAAAGCATGTGTGCGTGCATGGGGGGTCGTTCAGATGTGACGTTTTTTGTGTGCACAAACCCATTACTTTCAGTGTAGATGCGCATCATTTAAAAGTCTCCAGAGTTGTAATGCTCAGTGACAGCCACACAATCGGATGATTCATTAACAATACATTCATGGAGTGGTGCAGTAATGCCAGAGTCATAATGAGGAGCCTAGTCGTCACAGGGCAGCACAGTGAACCCGTAGTTAGTGTTTCCGTGTCTCAGCATGTTCTTCCTGTTTCTGCGTCGGTTCTCTCTGGCTTTCTCCCCAGTGCATGAGCAATGCACACTAGGTTGACTGGTGGTTCTAAATTGCCTGTAGGTGTGAATGTGTTTGTTGTTTGTCTCCATGTGTTGGCCCTGTGATAGACTCGCGACTAGGGTATACCCCACCCTTACCCCATGTCAGTTGGGTTGGCTCTAGTCCCCTACCTTCCATGTGACCCTGAACAAATAAGTGGTATAGCCAAGCCATTTTCGCACAACAATTACGTGCAATTTTATGGTACTTTATTATCAACTTGACTACATTCATGTGACTGATTTATAAATTACTTTTAAGAAGAAGAATGGATAACATAACAAGCCTTTGAAATAACCAATTGTCATCTGACAACCACAGACTCACATGTAAAAGTATACATGAAGATAAAAGTATTCATGAAGTAGTTCAGAGCAGCTCCACATGCAGCAGCTGCAATGATAACATGCTGCTGCCACACTCGTGCTTAAGTATTAGCCATCTAATAATGTCACATACCAGTCAGAGGGACCTAACCAGCTTAAGTAGGAGCATAACTGTATGAGAAAAAGATTGAATTGAAAATATTTTTTCAATATAAGAATTAGAATATAAATTCTCAGAAAATTCAATATAAAGCACAAAACCTCTGTTAATTTTATTTACGTATATCTATGCATGTTTAAAAAAGCTCACAGGGTCAGTGTTGTTGTAATCCAGTAAAACACTAATTCATTCATCTCTGGCTGAACAAGCAGCAGGAAATAACATATTTCAACTCATATCTTCCAAAATTATTTTTTTTATCAGCTATTAAAACACTACAGCCTCTGATGATTTAACAAAGGGCTGCAGACTTTGCATTTCTTTTATGAGGACGATGATGCACACTGACTGGCTGATATGACCAACAGATTCCCTAGGTAGGACGGTCATCCTTACATCTCTGAAAATGCCCGAGAAAATATCTACAGGCCTCATTTTGATGAACTGATAATGAATTTAAAAAACAAAAATCAGCACTTAATAAACTGATAACAATAAGCAATAACATTTGTAAAGTGGAATTAGTTTTAGTTTTGAGTCTGGCTCTGAATCCATGCTGTTATTGTTATTAGGTGTGAAATATATTTTGAGATAATCTGCATAGATGTAGACTGGGACTGATGTTGTATCGCAAGTCCACAATAACTCAGGTACAAAGAAGAATGTACACAGAGGGTAAGTGAGAATGCAGGTAAGTCTGTTGGCTGCGCCTTTATCCCTGCTACATCTGGATTCAGCGTCATGGTGATTTTTGAGGATTGGACGAACACATGCACTGCACTGGACATGCTGTCAAACAATCAGGTCAGACAGAGCTCAGCACAACTTTACAAATAAGTCTCAACAGAAATGAAGTCTAGTTTGGTGAGCTGCTTATTAGGTTTAAATACAACACTTGTCTTGCTGCATGTCACTGGGTCATTCGTTGACATGGGAACACTATGAATTCTCTGAGGGAGCCCTCTTTCATGTATCTGTGCAATCAAGGAGTTAACACAAGTCCCTCAGCTGTGCAGGTCCATGAAAAAACACTGGGTAGTCCTGCTGTAGTTGTGCAACCATCAGCAACAAAAGCACTGTGGGGCTTTTATTTTGGATGTGCCTGGGAAAACGTGAAAAGCACATTGAGAAGGCCAGCCTCCATACTGCCTCTTTTAAGCTTCACTTTGATAGAGACTGTGCCAAAGTTGGAATGAAAAGCTCATTTTGCTTCTTTCTCTGAACAGCAAAGTACCCAGAAACTCCTCCAAGGTCTCCACTCAATCCTAGTGCTCTGTTTTATGAAAATGTAATATGCTTTGAACACTGTGTGGACCTGTTTGGCTTAGGAGGTAATGCTTTTATTATTTAGACAGCAAGGTGATGAAAGAAATAATGTGTTATAGTGCCCCCCCCCCC
>OMNW01003791.1:2065-14398 GCA_900303245.1 Selene dorsalis
GAACTACAAACTCAGTGAGATTTGTGTGATTATAGAACTTAAGGTGACTAGCTGCTATTATATTTTTCCCTGAGCTTCAGCAGTGGTGGTAGTGATGAGATCTTTTATCAGAATAACTCCAAAAATATATAAATATATATATATATCCCATTACCAATAAGGAATTTTTAAGGCACTCTAAAACTTACTCAAGTAAACAATTTTCTGCTTCTTTGACTCCACCCTCTGACTTTTATTTTAGCCAATGAAAGTTCTCCCTTTGCAGCACATGATAAATAAATGTTTATTCCTGATCAGCAGTGATGAAGCTAATTTTTTTGACTAGCTGTACAGTTCAGCTCATCGTGGTTTATATAATTTTACCAGCTCTGACATGTGTCCATGGAGGTTGCTGTTGTGGCATGTTCCTAAACACAAGGTTCAGTGGCATTAAAAAAATGCATCATATGCTTTTTTTTTTTTCTGCCAGAAGTGAGGCAGCCCGTTACATAACCCTGAAATGTTCTGATAGGAAAAAGCTGATATATGCCTTTGTCCATGCCTGTAACACGACCTTCCCCTTACCTCCACGTAGGCTATGGAGTCGCAGATTGGGGAATTTTACAAGGATGTGGGAGAGCTGGGGAGCTTGCAGGGGGTCTGTCTACCCCAGCGAGGATTGATGGCAGGTGACAGGGAAGGAGGTGAGCAGTCAGGCATGGTAGAGACACGCATCGTCCGCCTCATTGAGCCCCTGAAGGAGAGACGCCGCATCCTGCTGGCTTCCAAAGAGATGCACCAAGTCGCCCAGGACCTGGAGGATGAGATAGTGAGTGACCCTGCTCTTCCCTTTCATGTATTTTCTCTTCCATATACACAGTTTCTTATAGTACATTAATGAGAGTCACTAGAACATATATTGTAAGAATGAGTGATTTTCGGTCTTCACATGGCCTCCATTTCTTGATGCTGATTGACCTGACTTTGGTTATGTGATAGCTCTGGATTCAGGAGAGGCTTCCTGTGGCCTCCTGTAAGGATTATGGGAGTAACCTCCAGAGTGTGCAGCAGCATGTTAAAAAGAACCAGGTAAGATAACATTTGGTCATTTGGCCAGCTGAAGCGTGACCTGACTTCGAGGTCTGAGAACTCACTTCTGATTGGTCATTCAGACTCTACAGAGGGAGCTGACGGGGCGGCGGGCTCGTGTGGAGGAGGTTCTGGACCGGGCGGGGATTATCGCATCGCTGAGGACTCCGGAGGTGGAGTTTGTGCGTGAGGGGGCGGGACATGTGCGTCAGCTATGGGAGGTTTTGCAGCTGGAGACAGAGAGGAGGTCTGTGATGTTGGACGCCACCCTGCAGTCTCAGCAGTACTACAGCGAGGCAGCTAAAGTTGAGTCATGGCTGTCAGGTCAGAAGCTGCACCTGGCCAGTGAGGAGAAAGGCACGGTATGGACAGAGCTGGTGTCTGATGACATGAAACCTCAGCAAACACCTCTCACATGACGTCCTGACTTTATACTGATGTGTTTCAGGATGAGTCAAGCACTCTGCAGCTTCTGAAGGCACATTTGGCTCTGGAGCAAACAGTGGAGACATATGCAGAGACGGTCGGCATGTTGTCCCAGCAATGCCAGCGTCTACTGGAGCTGGGGCACCCTGAAAGGTACAGCACGAAGCTCACCCACACATGCTCATGTCTCAATTCTACATTTCCTATCTACTGTGTAAAATATGATTTGTCAATAATGATCTTGCTGGTTGTTGTCACAATTTTACCAGTGAGAACATCACCAAGCAGCAGTCCCACATAGACCGGCTTTATGTGTCTCTGAAAGACATGGTGGAGCACAGGAAGACTAAGCTGGAGCAGCAGTACTGGCTCTACCAGCTCAACAAGGAGGTGGAGGAGTTAGAGAGGTGGATCACAGAGCGCGAGGCCGTGGCCAGTTCCACTGAGCTGGGCCAAGACCTGGAGGATGTCACGGTCAGTCCCTACACACTCCTTTAGCTGCTGCACCACTCTCACCACAGGACAGAGACTCTAAACCCTCAATATTAGAGAAAAAATATTAAAATGATTCATCTAACTTTTATTTTTATTTTTAAAGTTGATCACATGCACAGAATATCAGTGACTGATACAAAAAAGGAAGGAGATATGTTTCTAATATGTCACCATGTTATAATTATTTACCACACAACTACACTGTAAAATTACAGACAATCAAGCTGAGGTTTCCCAAAAAATTTTTTATTTCAAGACCATTTTTATAAAAGAGAATGTCCTCCGTTATTACAATTATTTTAAATATAATATCTGGTGTTTTTTAAAGGAAGTGAATCTTTGAGGGTGAGTGCTTCTGCCACTTGGCTCACATGGCTCCTCGTTTCCCTCACGCTCATCTCTTAATTCCTCCCAATGTGAGGAAGACACATAAGGATGACTGCATTTGTGCCATTGTATATTTTTCTTGTATATACTAATGTGTATTTCTGAAATGGACACAGACACATACACGACACACAGTCTGTAAATGTGCACGAGGAAACACCGAGGATATCTCTGTATTTTTAGTATTAACCACAGCTCCAAGTGACACAGTGGTAACCTGGTCAGCTCACAGTGACACTGTTCACCAGACAGCTAAGTGACAAACACCAGACACAACCAGCAACAGCAACAACTCAGTGGTTCATATTCAGCTTGTTTGTCAATGATGCTGCTGTTCCAACAGACTGTCTTTTACCGGTGTAGTAGACATGTGAATAATCCCCTGAGCATGGTACATGGAGGATTCAGGATGGCTATCATGCTGACATGGAAACCAAGACCAAGCAGTCGTATAGCTCAAGGAACATTCAGTGTGATTGGAGTTATTTTCATGCCTTAAGGTTAGCTGAAGCTGCCTCTAATGACCAGTCATGGCAGTAATTTACAGGAGGTAAACCAAGCAAATGGACCCCAGATGGTGTGTCACATTTTTGCTATGATAGAAATAAAGAAATGAATGTGAGAGGTAAAAACAAGGAGATCAGACAGAGGAACAGAGGCAGGGAGTGGTGAGGAGGCAGACGATGAAGATGGGAAGACAGAGGGTCATACTTTTAGTAAAATAACATTATTTTCTGGTGTATGTGTTATATGGGGTTAGATAAATAATGACAAATATGTCTTGTAATTATGATGCAAACAAATTCTAATTTGGATGCTGAGATCGAAGAAAATATTGCACTGTACCTGTATCTTCTGATAGTCTGCATATGAGGCATTCAGGGGACATTGGTAAATTGGAGCATCTGGGCTTTGATGGGCCTCAGAAACACCACAGAGAAGCAAGGATGAAATATAATAATGGAAATCTCCTATCATCTGAAATAATATTAAAGGTGGTATTTACTTCAGGCCATTGAATCAGATGAGTTTATGTTGTTGTGTCCAGTCCCTGTAGTGTTGTGTAGTTTATGTGTTTCAGGTGCTGGAGGAGAGGTTCACCAAATTTGCCTCAGAAACTAACAACATTGGCCAGCAGCGCATGGAGCAGGTGAACAAGATGGTGAACGAGATGATTGACTGCGGTCACTCAGACGCTGCCACCATTGCTGAGTGGAAGGACGGACTGAACGAGTCCTGGGCTGACCTCCTGGAGCTCATGGAGACCCGCAGACAGATGCTGGCTGCTTCACACCAGCTGCACAAGTTCTTCACCGACTGCAAAGAGGTACAGTCGTGATAATTATCGCTGTCTGACTCAGGTGTTGTTGTGTTCTTCATCACTGTTTCTGAGGTAGACTGTCTGGCCGTGATATGCAGCTTCTATTTTTAAAGCTCTCATCATGAGGATGTTGTCCTGTCTTGTAGGTCTTGGCTCAGATCGCAGGGAAAATGAAGCAGCTGCCAGAGGTGAGGGCGTGCCAAGCCAACATCACCAATCCAGCCACCCTGCAGAGACTCATGCACTCCTTTGAGCATGCCCTTCAACTGCTAGTCGCACAGGTAAGTGATGTGACTTTTCTCCAAACCCATCAGTGAACTTAAAGACCGCATTCGAATTTCACAAAACTTACTTTTGACAGAACGGAAAACTGTACAACTGAGCCTGACCCAGTCCTTCAGTTTGTGTGTATTTGAGAGATCTTGTTCCTTCTTACCAACAGTCACAAACAGCTTAGTCTAACCCTTCCACCACTGAGTTGTGATAAAGCCACCATCTCCCTTCATCTTGTGTGGGTGTAGGTGAGGCAGCTGCAGGAGAACGCTGCCCAGTTAAGGACCATCTATGCAGGTGAGAAGGCTGAGGGCATCATGATCAAAGAGCAGGAGGTGATGGAGGCGTGGAAGGAGCTGCTGAGCTCTTGTGAGGCCAGTCGCATCCAGGTCACCTCAGTAACCGACAAGGTGCAGTTCTTCTCTGTGGTGCGTGAGAACCTGATGTGGATGGAAGGCATCATGGGCCAGATAGGATGGGATGAGCCAAGGTAAGGATCTCCTAGCTATTTTTTCTTTGGGCACTGGTGGGCTTCCAACATAGCATGTCAGAATTACTCCCCAGGTTGAAGTCATTGTTGTTGTGCAGTTTGTAAACTGATATTGGTGAAAAATTTTAGACACTGTAGGTGTAGGGGCCCCTTAAAACTGTTCATTACTTAAACTTATCTGGACAACCTGATCCATCCTTCCTCAGGGATTTGATGGCTTTGGAGGGAATGATGAGACAACATCAAGAGCTGAAGGCCAAAATCGACGGCCGCAGCAAGACCATACAGCAGTGTGCAGATCTCGGCAAGATCCTGATAGCTGCAGGCAATCCTGCATCCGAGGAGGTGAGGCCGAAGAGCTGTACAACACAGTCTATCAAATAAAACACGTACCTCACTAAGATGCAGTGGTCGTGACTGTGATGTGTCTGTCACCACAGATAAAGGAGAAGCTGGACAGTCTTCTGACTAAGCAGAAGGACCTTGTTGAAAAATGGGACAAACACCAGGATAGGCTACAGCACAGTGAGTAACTCACTAGATGTCTGCATGTTAACACAACACAATGTAAAACTTAAATGGACTATAACACTTCTTCCCCTTCATCCTGTTATGTGCAGTTAATGTATCATGAATGATGCATGAATCCTATTGTTCTTGTTGTTACACACTCTCTGAACATGAACTCAGTAATGAAATAAACATCCAGGCTGCCATCTAACACATGAAACATCAACACGATATACACACAAGCATTTACACAACTGCTTCTATTGGTGTGTGCATTAAAATGTTGTTGGTCTGCTGTCACCTCCAGAACAGGAAAAGTTCCAGTTTGCCCAGGAGACGGTGAAGGCTGAAGCATGGCTGAAAGCCAAGGAGCCGCTGATCACCTCCAGGGTGCCAGAGGGAGGAGCGGCCCAGGCCCAAACTGATGAGGCTGAGCAGCTCATCCTCCGCCACGAGGCCTTCCGCAAGGCTGCTGTAACCTGGAAAGAGCGCTTCAGCTCCCTCCGCCAGCTCTCCGCAGTAAGCCTGACTGTAGATAAATGTTTAATCAGTTTGCTGGAGTCACAGTTTATTGCTGCTACAGAAAAAAGTGACCTTGGCGTGTTTGCTTAGTAGTTATGGGTGAGTGGGCTTGAATCTGTCTCATGACATGTGCTGCATGTGGTGCTTTACATACAGCATCATTTAGAAGCCAGTAAAACAAAAAGTCCTGATAACTCGTTAATGCCCGGTTTTATTGGATCGCCCCGCCTTTGATTTCTGTTTGTGTCGTGCTATTATTTATTTAAACTCTTTCTTTTAGGCTGAGAAGAAAAAAGAGGAGGAGAAAAAGACGACCCCACTCTCCAGCCGAAGGATGTTCCCATTATCTTGTCTGACTCCAAACGTTCCCTCGACCAGTGCTACCTCATCTTTCTTGAGGCAAACAGTACACGCGCATTTAGAACCCAAACAACTACAGACCAATCTGGATCTAGGTGCCACCCCTGTCACCCAGAGATTGGCCTCAACACTATCAAGCTACAACCCAGTTTTAAACGGATCAGGCTACCACGGACTGGAGCAGCAGTGCAGTCCAAAGTTGGTGACCTCCTCGTACCTTGGAATGAACCACCCGGCAGCTGGAGGGGGGAGTGACTCTGGTTTCTCAGCGCTGACCTCCCAGAGCGCTGGAGTAGACACTTCTACTTACCTTGGGATAAACCATCAAACTGTTGGCAGTGCAGAAAGCTCTGGGTATTTTGGACTGACCACTGGGTGTGCAAGTGGCATGCAGAACCATTACACCAGTGGCAGATTAGGAAGTTCTGGTAACCTAGCTCAACAGCCAAGCAGTGGAGGTATGGGAAGCCCTGGCTTTCTCCCTCAACAGAATATGGGCAGTTCTGGATATCTGGCCCAACCACAAAATATTGGAAGTCCTGGATATCTGGGACAACAGCCTAATTTAGGGAGTTCAGGATATTTGGCACAGCAGCCTAATATGGGGAGTTCCGGATACTTAGCGCAGAATTATCAGAGCACTGGGGGATTAGGTAGCTCAGGCTTTCTGGCACAAAATCACTACAGCAGTGGAAGTCTGGGCAGTTCTGGTTACCTAGCTCAGAGTGGTGGCATCATGGACCCTAAAATGGCATATGCGTGGCAGCACCTTAAAGCTGACTTCATGCAGCCCAGGATCAACCACATCCACAAGGCTGTGAACCCCCTTCTAGAAGCCAGCAGAGTGCAGCGGGAACAGTACGGGGACATTCCAATGGCAGATATGATGGGGCCAGAGTCCGGACTGGAGCTCCTCCATGGCCGCCTCCAGAGGGATCCCCGTGGCAGTCGCTCTGACCCTCAAATGGATCATCTGAGGCGAGAGAGGGAGTACAAGCTCGGCAGGCAGACCTCCAGCGAGCAGGAGATCCAGGCCAGGCTGAACGAGCTGCCCATGATTGTGCGACAGGAGCGCTACCGGAGGCGTTTGGAAAGGCAATCATCCAGTGAGCAGGAGGGCAGCGGCAAGCAAAGGCTGCAGAGACAAGACTCAAGTGACCTGGAGGGCTCCGTCAAGGAGGGCTCTGACAAACGCTCAGGGTATGTGAATGTGAAATTCAAATGATCTTCACACTTAATGCCCAGTCAGCACTTCATCCTAATGATTTTCCTAAGGATGTGTAATTATTGTGTTTGCTGTTTGGGTGAGTCATGATTGTTGTCATTGCAGGGAGAAGAGGTCCACCATGGCAGAGATTGTAGAACAGGTCCAGGAGAGAGAGGCAGCACATGTGAGTTACATACATGCAGTCTGGTATGTTTCATGTTCCCTGTGTCTTTGTCACATTGTTGTTTCACTGTGCTGTCTCAGGCACGGGGAGAGCCTTACCGGCCTCCCAGCAGCCTCTCAGCACCAGTGACTCGTTTTGATGGACGTCCTCGTGCCCGGGACCGTCCAAAACCAAGGAGGAGGCCCCGCCCTAAAGAGCCTGAGGAGACACGACGATCTCGCTCGGCCCCAGCAACTGGAGCCCCAACGACACCCCAGCCGCCTTCACACACTGCCCAAAACGAAGGCTTCCTCTATCGCAAGAAGGCCACCAGCTCTGACCTAGAGGCTCAGCAGAGGAGCCCCAACAGGTAGCCATCACGGGCAAATCACACAGTGGATGCAGCTTGTCTTACAGCTGACTGTTGATGAGCTTGGGGCTCTGACAAAAGCAGTACTCAGCATTTAAAGACTTTGGAGGGTGGTATCTTTTTTAAAAGCTTTTACAAGACCAAGTAGGCCTATGTGAGAGTCGAGATATAAGGAATGGGATGAACTTGTTAGCAACTACACAGTCAACTGACTACACTGGGCAAGGAGCACATCATGAACCACATGCAGTAGTTTGTGGGATTATGATGAATTAATAAAGTGTGCATAGCAGCATTTACCCTTGGAGGTCAAATCTGGATGCTGCTAACGTTAGCATCTTTCCTTCCTCCTTGGTTTAGGGGATGTTACCACTCAGTGTTAGCAGTGTTATATGTTAAGTACATTTAGTCTCAGTCTTCTAGCACAGTACTGCGTATTCAGATACCAAGTGCATGTTAAGCTCTCTTGGGAAAAATTGTGTTGTGCTGTCCAGAGGCTAAATGCAGGTGTTTAGGGTTACGAGTCCAACAGAATGACTGCACTGTTAAAACACACAGGCAAAATCAATGATGGAGTTAATGACAATAAATTAGTAACAACGGCAACCACAAAGCTGGGGTTCTGAGTAGGATATTTCATAATGGTAAACACCACTGACCAACATTAGCAACATTATCCACATTAGCGTGTAAGCAGAGGTACCATGTAAACAAACCAAACTGTGCTTGGACAATTTAGCAACAACATCACCCAGGATTTATGTTGCTTTGTCATGAACGTGTCATATAAGTACTTATGTAAGACATGAGATAAGAATTATTTAAAGACATTTGATTTGTTTAAAAAAGAAAAAGCCTTCAATTTCCACTTATATGTGCCTTTGATTTCACAGTAAGTCCTGGGTGAATGTATACTGTGTGCTGAAAGAGGGAATGCTGACCTTCTACAAGGACGCCAGGAATCATACCGCCACATACAACGGAGAGCCTTGTGTTGACCTAAGTACCTGCTCGTTCGATCCTTCACTGGGATACAAAAAGAAGAAAAATGTTTTCATTCTTAAGTAAGAACTATTTGTTGAAAATAATTAAATAGTAACTTTTTAAGCACAATGTTTCTTCACAATTAAAATAAGAAGTTACAATCTGCAGCAGATTTAAGAGAGACACATATTATAAGAGAAAATTCAACAAATGCCATATTATACTTATAATCATTATAAAGGACGGTGGAATAATTGCCTGTGTTGATTCTCTTTGCAACAGAGTAAATGATGGAAACAACTTTGTATTCCACGCAAAAGATGAGGTAAGAAGACTTATATTTAACAGATCCACCCTCTTAACAACACAAAAGACCTCTGCATCATCCACACCTCTAACAGCAAACTGGCTTGGACATGTTGCTAGTCTATCACCGACACACAGAGACAAACAACCTCACATACTTGCATTCACACCTATGAGTGATTTATATTTTAACCAAATGTGTATGTCTGGACTGTGGGAGGAGGCAGGCACAGGTAGAACATTCAAACTCCACAGAATGAAGGGGACTGGACCCAGAAACTCTTGACATTGTTGACCACTGGACTATTGTGCTGCCCTAAGAGTAAACACAGTAGACAGTATGCACTTTTATTACTGTGAATAAATTACCCAAACAAGAACTAAAAAGGCCTGATACATCTACAATGTATGTTTATTCTTGTCCACATGGATGAGAAACACCGTTGCACTCTTGGACATGACATTTAAGTGGCTTTTGCAGCCCCATGCAGCATTGTCAGAGTTGCACTAAGTAATACGGTAGCATGTATTACTGTCTTTGTTCCTGAGAACACGCACTTTGCACTTTACACTTGTATTTTTCTGCTCTAGGGGTAGTGTATTCAACAGATATAAAAGTTCAGATTTACATAAACCATTAGATTAAACCTGTATTTACAAATGATCCGTGCAGTTAAGGCCCAGTGTCATGTATTAGATGTTTTAGCAGGCAGTTTTCAGTTTTCAGGATAACATTGTTCTCACAACACCTTTTTTATTTGAAGTTATTTTTTGGACATTTTGCCTTTGTTGTTATAGGACAGTGGAGAGAAAAAGTAAAGTCAGGAGATCAATTTACTATACTATAATTGATGCCATCCTGTCATCCTCTCAGCATATTTTTGTCTTTTTTCCGATGCAGAGTTGATCATTTTTACTTTTACTGCCCTTTCCATTACCTTCACCTTTACAATGTGTTTGTGATGTCTGCTGGGTGCACTGTGCAAGGAGATCTTTTTCTCCCTGAGCATCACAAGGGAAAACATCAGATGTGAAGATGTTGACAAAAATATCTGTTCAGACTGACAGGATGTCCATGAACATATCGTGTTACATAAACAACTGTAAAACTAAACAAGGAGATAATTTTGTGTCAGTCATAATCATAATGTCAATTGTGACATGGTGAAGAAGCTTCTTTACATTTTGACCAATTTGATGATAACAAAACAACTTCTCATTTTGGTGGTATCTGCCAACTAAGTGACACAAAAACTAGGGTTTTAAACGTGAATGAAATGTTTGGATGACTTATGACCTTTTTACAAACATGCAATAGAGTTTTGGTGAACCATCAAACTGTTGTGACAATTGCACTTGAGAGAATGTTTGGAAAAATGAGCCAAATCGATTGAGAAAAATTATGAGAGATGTTCACCAGTCACTATCTGCCAGACTTCAAAACCAATTGGGACAGTGAGAACATCACTATTTTATGTTACCTAGAATTAAAGTCATAGATTCTAACAAGACATAATATCATTATGAGTTTTATTTTAAACCCATTCTCATACCTCTAATAGGAGGATAATTTAATTTATATGTAATTATCTAGTCTTATATGGTGTGGTATATTAAAAATAAGATATCTGTCTTTATCCAGAATATTTTTTGTAGGCTAATGTATTCTCTAAATGAGACACTACAATATAATTAACACTGTGAGTTTTGAATTTAAACGCCTCTGAACCTCATGTGTAACTGAGTCAGGGAACAGGAAGTAACTGTAGTCATTTTTGTATCTGGTCAGAGCTATCAATCAAATATCCACAGACCCTGAATATGGATGTTTGTTATTAAGTTATTAGTTTAAGAAAATATCAAGGCAGCAGACCATTTGGTGGGGTGTTGACTCCCCATGTCCAAGCCCCGAGGCAGGCCTGTTTTAAATCCAGGACTGGTCTGACAACTTGGTTTGGGTAGTCTATAGGAAAGAAAACCAAGACAGGGAGAATATGCACAAAATGAAATGAAATATAAATGAAAAATGTATATACAGCTCAGGTCTATAAAAATCCCAAAGCACAATATGAAGAAGATGCTTGAGAAAAAGATGAGTCCTCATACCAGCTGTGCATCTCTTGCTTCTCTCTGTAGGAGGACCTGAAGGCCTGGACTTCAAATATCACCACCAGTATAACTGAGCACGAGTCCATGGCCAAGTGGGACAAGCCTGGCACCTCCTCCATGGACCCTGACTGCTCAGAGAGGAAGGAGAAATCAGAGGGGGACGCAGACGCCAGGTCAGAGAGGTCTGAGCCCGTGGAAGGGGAGGAGAGGTCTGAGAAGGAGAGGTCAGAGAAGGGGGATGCCTCCGAGAAGTTAGACACATCCGAAATTGCAGACAAGATGGAGGGCGGGGCGGGGGGTTCCAGCACGTCTGGAAAAAGCAAATGAGGAGCCCCCCTCCCCTTTGTGTTTTAATGCTACTCACTGACAAAAGGCGTAGGAAGCGGTGGGTGGGAGGGATGGATGAAGAGCATGTGCAGCTAGGTTTGCAGATCCTCAGTCACAGAGCTGGAACACACTGAGGCCACAGTCCTTGGACTGACTACTGTAACTGTGACAGACTAATCTCTCAGCCCCTCCCCTTCACCCAGGCAATACATCAGTGCTTGCATCGTGCCACCTGCTGGTAGATAGGAGGTTGGCCCAGACAGACAGACAAGACCGACAGACAGACCCACAGACAGACAGACAAGACAGACAGACGGACGGACGGACAGACAGACTGACAGACTGACTTCAGCAAGTGGTCCCAGGAATTAGTCACTGTCATGTCCCATTGATGATCGTTTAATCTCTTGGATTCACAGCATCCTTCTGTATGTATCTTTGACTGATAATGTAATGCTCTGTCGATCTAGACAAACCCAAGAAGTGGTGAATGAAATGTTTCACAATATTAAAAAAGAAAAAAAAAAAAAGGGAAAAATGTTTTTTGAAGCAATATACTTTTTTATTTCTTCTCTTTGTTTGAGAGAGAAAAAACTTCCACGTCAGCTTACTACAGGCAGTCGTGCACTTTAGACACTTGGCACATCTGTATACTTATCATGACAACACATTATTTTCTGTTATTGATATTATTATTTGTCCACAATGATCCATGACAAGAGAAGAGCCCTCCATCATATTCCATATTCTGACCCATCGACCTGAGGTGTGTTGTTCAAAGTGGCAATGCTCAGTAACACTAAGCCTGTGTGACACAATGCCTTTGTATACATGACAAAAACCAGAACATTGCATGAGATAGTCTGTTAGTGCACCTATTAAAACTTGCCTTTATTTTTTGTGTTCTTGAAATAAGTTGGGCAGAACTGGAATTGCAATAATTCAGCGTGCGCGGGGGGAGGGGTGGGTGCTTACAGGGCCACATCTCAAAAGTCTGACAGTAGGGTTGTCTTCT
>OMNW01003792.1:7337-24278 GCA_900303245.1 Selene dorsalis
CCTCCACCCCCCCACGGCTTCCACGCACTCATACATCCACGTACACACACACACTCACCGGCTCCTGTGCCACAGCACGGTGGGATCCACCAGGCAGACGAGAACAAAGTTGTCATCACCTCCTCGGGGAACAAGGTGACGTTTCTTTGTATCTGCAGCAAGTTGAGCACCAGGGCGAGGATCACTCCCACCGTGAACAGCACCAGACCCCGGCGGATCAGGTTGGCCGTCCGGACGTCGTGGAGCGAGCCGTAGGCATTGCTGAGCACGGAGGTGATGATGGACATCATTTCTTCAGCCTTCGATGCTAACCAGTTAGCTCCAGATGATGAGTGCTTAGTCTCTACCCTTGATGTACAGGAGCAGCTCCAGCAGTGGTCCTCTAGTCTGGGCATTTGGCACTTCAGGGCTGAAGGAGAAGGAAGTGAAATGACATATTTGCAATGAAATCTGCTGCAACGTGTTCCCGATTGTACGAAAACTAAGTTAGATGGAGTGAAAAAGCTGTGGTGATCCCTCCATACCTTGATCTCCAGACGTCTTCAGTGTCTGGTCCAAATAGAAACCTCCTCTGCTGTTCATCCGCGCCGCGCAAATGAATAAGCCGGGGTTCCCTCTCCAGCACCGCGCCGCCTCTCTTCCTTGTTTCCCTCTCTTTAAAACAAGGACTTGCAATCACGTTGTTTGTTCACATCATCGTTAGCACACATACTCAGTCACACTGAGAAAACACACACACACACACAGAGAGAGAGAGTGCTGCTCCATTCCTCAGCACAGTGCTCATACCAGGGACAAGAGCTTCCTCTGCAGAAAACAATCACAGCTGTGTCGGGTGAGAATCGGCAGCCAATCAGAGCGCGGCGGCTGATATGACGTGACGCCACCCCACCGCCCCCTCGTCCGGGACAGACGCACAAACCAGGAGGCAGGAGAGCTGAAGTGAAAGTGGAAACAGGGAACTACTTAACATGGCAAAACAAATGTAACTCCAAAAAGGGAAATAAAGACATTATAACACAGGAGCACAGCAAAACAGATTCATTATTTGATATTAAAAGAGCAAACATAGGATTATAGTTGTAATATATACATTTAAAAAAGCCATAAAGGTCATGATCTGAAATCTACTGTATCCATTATATTAGAAGAAAGATGTGTTTACCTGGGTAGAATCCAAAATTGATCTCGACTCCTGTCAGAAAAACACTTTAACGTTGACAGATCAACCTATATATGTATTCCAGCAGACTACACTTACACAAACTAACCGCAGTTAAACAGGAGCCTTTATATATACGTTTTTGAGAAACGAGGTCAGTGGCACAACTTTTTTTCCCCTTACTTTCTGATGTTAGTGAGAAGTTGTTGAACCTTAGGTCAGGACAGAGGAGGTGTGGTTCACAAGAAGGAGGAGTGTGCAGGGAAGGCACGTAGAGCCCCTGCATGGCAGCCAATGGTATTGTGAATGGGGAAGGGGTTCATTGCCCACTTGACATAGTCTCTCAAGGACCGACAACAACATGGAAACATGTTTTGCAAGAGCCTGTGTGACCCCGCCAGGTGTCTATAGGGCAGTGTGATAACAAACCTCCACCCATTCCATACGTGCAGCACATCACATATACGTATAGGTGCGTGTTTTTCTGTCTTCTGTGCCTTAGGACACAAACAGGGAACATAGTAACCTGACAGTGAACCATCCACACCTACTGCACTGACAAATGCAGATGAAAACTCAGTGCAGTGTGATTCAAATTATTTTATAAAATGAGTGCACCAGCGATTAACAAACATTTCTATCATTTAAACTTAACCGTCAAAAAGTCCCAAACTAAATCATATTTGCTTAATTTCAGCTGCTGGCACTTTGTAGAGAGTAATACCATGGGTGAATCATCTTTTTTTTTTCATGCAAATTGCCTTGAAAAATTGAGCGATGCTCCATGACCTACAGCAAATTTGGTAAACAAAACCAGAGAGCATATCAATCAGATAGCATTTCTTTTCAATTAAGTTTAATTAAAATCCTTTTTTGGTGTAATTAACTGTGCTGCCGATGTCTCAGGGTATTGTATTCATTTTTTTGTTTTTGCAATTATGTGGTGCTAAAATGCAGAACTGTGCAATGTGGAGACTGAATCTGTGGTTGTCACCCAGTATTTGGCTTCAAAGCCTACTCAACTGCTGAATTTATCTCTTCTTTTTATGGCTGATTTCATGTGCCATGTGGAGGAAAATGATGCTCCAATTACTGAGAATATTGGTAAAAACACCCAATAATTATATTTGTGAAAATAGACATGGAGACAGTGCAGGCACATCAGAGACCTTTAGCCACATGGCTCCAGGGATGGTTGTGTTGATTAGCTGGTTGGTCAGTCAGTCCACCAGTTTGGTCCAGAGTCCAGACTGTGATATATTAACAGCTTTTTAAGGGATCCAGACAACTACTGTGTTTTGGTAATTCTCTGACACTAATTAAGCAGCAACCTCTGAGGCTGAAAAATGAAAACCAAAAAGTTAACTTGAACGGCATCTGGCTCTGAAAGTAAGTCAGTCTCCATAGATTCCATGTTTAAACAAAACCAAAACCTTTACAGCAGAAATACATACGTTTACAACGTGGTGTTCTTCCATGACAACTGTACATGAGAGTAGATTTTAATGTAACATGCCTGTTTAATATATATTGAGGCCTTAAGTTCTGCATTAGTGAGAGCACACTGCTTTGAGTGACAGGTGGATGAGCATATGCTTTCCACAAACTGGCAGGGAAAGTCTTGGCTCCACACCCGCCTCCTCTTTTTTGCCCATTTTTGGATTAGGCGGGAGTTCAGTGGAATCAGGTACTGGCAAGATGTGGAATGACAAGCATCCACTCTGACCTTCAAAACTGCTCCTCAGAAACCTGTGAGAGATGTTACAAAGGGCGCATCCATCTCTATTTAGAGTCTATGAAATCTAGAGAAATAGCGAATACATGAATTAGCACAAAACCTTGCCCAGATGGTCATGCTTTTTAATCATCTTGGTGATTACTTCCAACCTAAGGCCTATTTTTATCATTATAAATATCGATGTGTCATTAACCTATGATACAAGCATTCTACTTCATCTAGTGTCATCATCAGGTCAAAGGGTCAATTTGTCCAGTACTCATGTGTATGGCTTTGGATCATCGCCTTAGCTGTACTATGATGATTAGCAAATATCAGCATGCTAACAAGCTTAACATGGTAGGCAACACAGTATATTTGCTTAGCAGGAATGTTAGCATTGTAATTCTCTGGATATTAGCATGGTGATGTTAGCATTTAGGTCAAAGTATAAGTACAGCCTCAGAGTGCTAGTAGCATGGCATAGCATAGCATAGTTCTATAGCACCTACAAACACTGGTGGTAAATGTGGTGGAGGTGAAGCTGCTTTCTTCCATTGATTTTCATATTATAAGTTATTAACTGTGTAGACATCCAACTGAATAGAAGCAGCTTTGTTAGTTCTGCTCTAGCAGTTTTGGAATGAGTTTTTCAATGTAAGTATTACATACGAGTGTATAAATCATCTTATAAGTTACAGTTTCCAGGCAGCACATTCAAATTGACCAAGTTTAAATTGGTTCCACTTGAACTGAATGAGAAAATGCCATTTCTAAAATGGCAGTGATAACTGAATGGTTAAATATAAATGTCACAGTTGCACTCCATTGGAGCTGTTTCACTATTTTGTACTAAATAAGTCAAGCATGAAAGTATATTGAAGGTTGAAAAGTTTGCATTTGTCCTCCCGTCACATTTCTGAGTGCTTGGCGTTGTGTTGGTGTATGCAGAAGGCTTGAAAAAAAATAAAGCATGTCGCACAGGATGAGAAGACTGTCAAAAAGGATATTACTATCTGAGCAGGTTTCTTTTTCTTGCTTATTCATTTCATTGCCTTTTTTTTTTTTTTTTAAATACGCCTGAATGTAATGGCATTGATCCTCTCTCAACCTCTATACAAACACACTGTCGTGGTGCTAAAATGACATTCACTTTGCTGCAATCCATACATAATGACATCAGTCATATTGACTCCTAATTTCAGCAGACCATGTGGTTAACACAGATAAATCGCCACAGTCTCACAGTTTCTCAAAGGGGAAAAAGGAGGTCAGAAATAGAAGGGTGCACCTACGGGGAGCTCCCAAAGGCCCCAAACTACACCACCCTATTAATCCAACAATAGTTATTCTTCTCTGCCTCAGGACAAAATGAGTATGTTGAAGGCTGGAGGTATGTTCCCCAAATGAATAAGTTTCTCTCTATGTAATTCTTGGCAATCCAGGTGCCTGAGGATAAAAGCCTACAGCAGTGAGTGTGTGTGTATGTCAGTGCATAGAGCTCTCTTTTCTATATGTATGTTTGTTGTCTAAGAAAAACCCTGTTGCCAAATACGAGTGACCTGAAATGACTTCCACACTCTAAATATTGTAAAGAAGGGGCACAAGCTTTATGCTGAAATATATAACACGGTGGTAATATACGCTGCTTCTTGTGCGTCTATTGACAGCAACGTGCATTAATGTGGAAGTCAGATCACCAGTTGTATGTTAGCTAATACAGGGCCATAATAACCATGAAAATGACTCGGCATATAGCAAATAGCTCCTAGCAACCAGCAGTGCTGGCGCTGGCGTCGAGGAGGTCCCAGCCACATCAGAAGATAAAGCAGGATGCTTCGACACTTCAAATGAATAACAGATCAAGTGTGTCATAGATTATGCTGTTAGACTGGGAGGGATTGAATTATAGCTAAAGGAAAAGCCTGCTGGAACAGCTGGTAAATTGATCTATCAAACTCCAGCTTGACAATTTTGTTCCTCAATCCTGTATGAAATTATGAAGGGAAACATCCTAATCCGTCCTCTCGGATAGTTGATGAAGATGAAAACAGTTTCGGCTTCATCCAGCATTGCTACAAGAAGGCGTCAAAAATCATTGCATACTCCTCACTAAATGCCAAGGTGCTGCACAAGTTAGAGACCCTTTTGAAATTGTGTAACCCATTAATAAGGATAGTACTTTCATGTAAATCCACCATTGGTAACTGTATCATCCACCCCTTTTTATCAGTAGGTTAATAATCCACAGTTTGATCAAAATCCTCCAGCCCTATTTTCTTCCTTTTCTTTCTCTCCATTGCTTCAGTGCTTTCTGGGCACTCTTCTCAACACACACACAACCTTTTCAGTAGCTCTCGCTCTCTCACTGTGCCATAGAAGATGAAAGGGGATTCTGGGGTATAGAGTGTATCAAGCAGCTTAACAAAGGATACCATAAAGGCCCTGACTCTACAGCCCGAGGGCGTGGCACCAGGATGCAATCTCCCAGCCCCTTTGTTCTTTAGCGCTCAGCTCCAAAATTGTTTCAGAGCAGCTCACCTTTTTTCTATAGCCAGATCCTACACCCTTTTCTGTACGGCATGCTTATTTTCTGGGTGTATTATGCCAAAACAGAAAGAGTATGTGGGTTTTAAGGGATGATAAACAGAACCTGAACCGAAGCTACAAGACAAACAAACTGTGGTTTCCAGAGAATAAACATTTTGTTATATATATATTTCAGAGACAGTGACCTGGATTTAATGCGGTTGTTTAAAGGAATAGTTTGACACTTGGAGAAATTTGCTTATCAGCTTTCCTGCCAAAGGTTAGGTAAGAAAGTCAATGCCGCTCTCATGGCTGTATGATAAATATATAGCTGGAGCCAGCGGCTGGTTAGCTTATCTTAGCCTATCATAGACACAGGAAAATGGGAGAGCAGCCAGCCTATTTTAATATTTATTGTATTTCAAATTATAATTTTTACACTTTGGCTTCTTTTTTTTTACAGATCAAATAAATGATATATGTATCAATCCCTGAGCATTACAGGAGCTATAAGATGAGTTTCTTGAATCTGGACAAAGCTTGCTGTTTCTAATTTACAGATAGCTACAGCTACATAGCCTATTGACTAGTTATATCAGTTAATTATATAGCAAACTGCTCCTTTAAGTTGTTATATGACCCTCAGTATGATCCTGTTGTGGTGTCTACTTTCTGGTCTTATCAGCTGCAAACTTCCTGTTGTTAAGCCTATTGCTGCTGTTGACCTTTTAATAGCCATTTCAGTTTAAAGGAAAACACTTAATTTGTTATCGTCCTCTAAAGGTAATTGCACCAGGGTGAGCTTCTCTATCTACAGGGCAGATCGTGGCTGCATTGAAGGCTATTACTGTTTATGTGCAGTTTAGTAAACACTTTGCGAGCCAACACCACAGACTGGAAATGTATAACTTAACCTCTGACAGTCTCATAAGAAGTAAACATTGTTATCATTACAAGGTGCCTTTTTGTTGTAGGGCATGTACTGGACCGCTCTAGATTACACCATACTCTTGGTATTTGTGACACTGCCGCCACGCGCCGCTATATGTGGCATGTTTATGCAAAAGCTCTGCTCAAGTCAGCCACACTCAAAGCGCCCATGAACAGCACAGTTACAGCAGCCAATGAGCATCCTTAAAAATCTCAGGTGTCATTCCTGACCAATCACTGCTGCTCCTTCAGTGGGTACATTTGTGTTTCTGTATGAGAGAGAGAGAGAGATCCTAACAGGTAGAACGAGACTTGTGTAAAGGTGGGCAGTGATTTTCAAATGCTGTTCACATGTTTTCTTTTCTGCAGTTCTGTAGGCTACAGTGGCATTTTATTTGGTAAATCTTCTCACCAAGCTTAACTGCACAGAGACAGAATTTAATGATGATGTAATCCTCTGACAAATCCTGGAGCTGTTCTACAGACAGTAAATAATAGGACAACTCATGATGACAGCACCCATCAATGGTGATTTCACTGGGATTTGTGCACATGACTAATTGCTAATAAAACTCATTTGGCTGAAATGTCTTCAACAGAAAAAATCTGTCAGTCATCAAGTCAACAACTCCAGAAATGATTATGTGGTAGCAACATTAACTCAAGGGGTAGGCTACAAATTTGTTGATATTGACTTTGCTGTCGAAAATTTAAATAAATTCACTTCAAAGAAATTGTACAACATTTGGTGAAATATGATCATTTGAGCTCTTGCAGAGAGTTAGATGAGAAATTTGTCACTGTTCTGTAGACTACGCAAAATATTTAGCTGGGCCCAATGGTCGGTTAGCTTAGGTTAGCATAACTTGCACATCAGTGTTTTGTTTTGTTTGATAACCAGCTGCTAACTCTAACATGGGCCTGTACTGTAGTGTACTGAGATTTTGCGAGTTAAAATTTGTTGGTGAGCAAAGGAATGAAGTTTGATGTTGAATATTTTCCTACAGTTAGCTACGTAAATGGCTGGTAGGCTAATGCTAATGTTAGCAATTCAGGAACAGTGCAACTTTAAACTCTTTTAAATGAACAATTACAGGGTGAACCATAGTGGGTCTGGTAGGGGGATTTTGTTACTTTAAAAGTGAGGCATGCTGTTTCTCCCTGTTTTCGGTCTTTGTGCTAAGCTAAATCAAGCTAACTGGTTCCCCAAGGAATTTATCATCTAATGTAGCCTACCTCTATCCAATAAAGAGAATAAACACATATCCCTAAAAATCAACCATAAAAATGTTATATGAGCACAGGTGATATAACAGCACTGCAGTAGGCCCACTTGGTTTTATTTCCAAATATTTATGTTCATTTTTCCCTTTTTAAAAAATATCTCTCATATCCTGTGTTGACGCTTATTTGCACATTACAAAGAACGAACATGACGCATTTACAGCCATTGTACTCAGCTCTCCTCACATTTACAGGCAACTGCTTTCGATCACACCACCTTCACCTGAGGGAACCGCTTCCTGAGCTGAATCTGGCTCGAGCTTAATGTTTAACATTGTGTTGCCTCATATCAGGGGAAGTGCTGAGAACTGTGTTGCCAAAGAGGGTTAGCCTGGAAAAACATGTGTAAAAGTTAGAAAATTAACCCGCCTTGTTTACTGTTTTCGGACTATTTACACTGGACCATGAAATTTACAGAAAAGCCAACATCCTTGCTGCATGCTCAGCAGTAGCTATGACATACTTTTAGAGACATATGTGTTACTATGGTGAGGCTTGAGAAATATAATAGAATACCTTATGATAAGTTTGTATGTCAACTAAAATTGAACAAATGAAATGTGTGCAAGTTGTCAGAGTACATTTCCTAATATATAATTTTTTTTACAATACAAACACAAACAGACAAAAGTCTGCTACTGTTTCAATGCCCCTAACCTAGATTTCAGTCCTTTATTATGCCACATTGAACTACAGTGACTGACACCATGTGATTATGACAGTCACTGGATTGGCTTGAGGTTTAAACCACACAACTGTCCTACCATTGTCCTTGTTGGCCTGCCCTGCACTTGTCACTGATGAAGCCTTGGTGCATTGTATGCTTTTGTGATTTTCTTTTGTTGTAAATTATTTCTTCAGCTTTGCATCACAGCAACACTTTTGTGAGTTACAGGGGAACAGATTTTGGAGACCAAATTGCTCACTCAGCTATTGAAGGGATCTGTTCTGCTCCAAGATGATTTTAAATGAGTGTTATTGTCATTTGCAGAGGAGAATGTCAGCTCAAAATGGAGCTGCTGTTTCTTTTTCTTTTCTTTTTTTTCAAAGATTGCTTATAATTAAACATAACAAAAATAAGTCCTATGAAAAATAAATGGCGTGACAGAACGTGCAGCATAATGAATACTGTCATTATTTGTTGAGATGTCCTCTTTCAGGGGTTCAACATGTTATAAAAGCTATTAATGTAATACGCTGCTAGATGATATGGCATGGCATCATATCACTGATTGGGTATTAGCTTCAGCTGTTACTATCTCAATTCTTTGGAGTTACTTCATTATTAACCAGTATTATTAGAACATATTAATTTCAAAACACTCCATCAGCTACTTATCAAGCCATGTGATGATTCATGTATTATTTTATTCAGAAATGTATTTCACATATACAGTAGATGATATGAAATGCTTAATTTATTACACTTTGGGCTGTTATGTTATCACTGCTGGATTTCTTATCCATATGTACAAGTTGTTGTCTTTATCACTGATAAAGGGTGGCAGTTATTGCAGGGTTACTGCTGGACAAGGCAGGAAGCTTGTATGACTGATCCATATCTAGACTAGTGATAATGCTGGAGCATGGGTGGCTTTATCTATGAGATAAAAGAAAGACAACACCCCCTGTGGCTTAATAAGGTAGAGTTTTATCAGGTAATGTTTTTTTCATAGTCATGGAAACAGTGTGAAGCCTCCAAATGCAGTCGTAGGGTGCCCACCTAGTGGTAGGTGAGGGTAACATACACAGATGATATTCTGTATAAGTATCACCAGCAGATGGCACCCACATAACAGCCAATAAAAAAGTAAGGACTCTGAATTTCCCCTTTTTCTCTCCCATATGCTTCGAGTATTCTCCCACATAGCTGGCTGAGTCTGAGTCTTTGGCTGCATCATTGCATGTTTACAACTGTTTCAGTGCAAGGAAAGGTGAGAAAAACACCTGCACTCATTGGGAAATGTGACAGGTGACACACTTCCTCCCAGTCACTTCCACAACAGATACTGTGTAAGTAAGACTGTGTTGCTATGGCACCAGAACAAAACCAGTTATCCAGCCTTAGCTTGTCTGAGACATTTCTTGAAAAGGTCAATTTTAAAACTTTTATGGTAATTTGAATTAGACAACCTGCAAAACTTTCTGAGCCTCACAGACATCTAACATGCAAGGTAATTAAACATTATTATGCACGCAGTTGTACCACAAATTGGAAAGTAGAGAGGTGAAAGATGGTAGTCAGGGACTTTCATTGTCCAGGGGTTGTTTATTTCAGTCTGAGTATGGAGCAGCAGACATTTTCAATTTTGGGCTGAGATCTCTTGGCTCGTTTTGCCAGCAGGGACAACCGAGGCGACAGACGTAGTTGTTGATAACACCTGGTGGCCAGAGGGGTCAGAGAGAAGTGACTCTCCATTCCAGAGTGTATTTCACCTGGGAATGAATTCTAGGGGTATACAGTGTTGTAAAGCTGCACCGAATAGCCTGTATTGTGTAATCTGTTTCTAACATATTGATTTAACTGGCACAGGCTGATGACCAATATATCTCCTACCATTTACTCAATATGGAGGATCAGATGTGTTCTCATTTCCTCTTGAAGCTATGCAGCCATGGCTGCGCTGTTCTTTGTGTGAGCAGGTAAATTGTTTTCTACTTAGTCTGTCATTATCATCCCTTTAAAGGTAATTGTTCCTCTTAGATCTCTAACAGTTGTCCGTTTACAGAACACTTTTAAATCATGAAACAAGCAAAATGCTAATGGGCGCCGGCTTTTTCAATAATTGCAGGCAATTATTACTAAAGTTCTCTTGTCATCTAATTGCACGTAATGAAATCATGAGATAGTAAAACAAGGATGGTAATTTCAGTGAATATACATATCAAAAACCCTACTTTGACTGTCAAGTGGCTCTGCTTGACGTCATTATACTTTGAGTTGGAAAATATCCCTTCTGAACATGACCAGACTGTGATGCTGATCAATGGAATATTACTGACCATTACCTATTCAGCTCTTACGTACATCCTCATGATGTCTTTGGGGCCTGATTTACATTTTCACACTGTGCAAAAATGAAACATTTCATAACTCGGGAGTCAAACCGAGGAGAATCACCTTTGGTTGGTAAAGTGCTGAAGGTGGACCTGGATGTCAAACAGAAACTCAGAGGGGTGACATTTGACACCCACTTGAGTGATGCGAATGTACATGAGGAGAAATGTAGCAGCCATAAACTCAGAGGGTAGTTATTATCCCTGTGTCCTAAATCATCCTGAGCGAACAGAATAGGAATCAGTGCTGCATATGGGTGTAGATATTATTATAAGTCCTTGAGACAGAAGAATGATATTGGTTTAATAGATTAAAAAGGAATAAAGATTATGTTCCTTAATCAACTTAGAGGTTATTAACAGATGGGGGAGATTAAATGTGTTAAAGAACAGTCATTGGAAAATTGAAAATAAAGTCCTACGGGATTCTCATGCTCTGCTAATTAAAACTGGAGCCTTTCAGTCGGAGCTTTCACAATAACACTGCCTTTATGGTTTACTTGTATGGAATATTTCATCCCACATTTCAATTGAGTCGCCTCTCACAGCGAGCCTGGTGCTGGAGTTGAGCCTGCATCTGTGCCGAGGAGGTCAGCTCCGGCAGGATGTAAACTGTTAGGTTTGTAAACACTCTCACTGAACTAAGTGCTCCTGCATTCAGGCATTATATGCTCATCAAAGAGCATGTTTTTATGTTGTTATGTTTTATGTGAGACAAGGTCAGTCTGCACGGCGGGGATGGGATCAGCATATCTATTCAATGTTAACCTATTCGCCATCATTGGCCTCTCTATTCACATTATACAAGTGTAACAATAACCTAAACTTAGGCTCATTGATTGCTTTTGCCACCATTTTGCCACATGTGTGAGGTAGGGCTTGAAACGTTGTGCATGTAAAGGTGTTTTGTATGAATACGTTAACATAATGTAGTAAAGTCTTTAGGCCTTGCATCTCAAACTCATTCCACAAAGGGCCGATGTGGCTGCAGGTTTTTGTTCCAACCAACCAAGAGCACACAGTTTGACCAATCAACTGTCTGAAGAATGAGATCAGTTGATTAAATGAGTCAAGTCTGGTGTGCTGCTGCTGGGTTGGCACGAAAACCTGCAGCCACTCCGACCCTTTGTGGAATAGTCTGGACATGCCTGCTTTAGGCTAACCTGAGTGTAGTGGTAAACAGGGCTGCATGATTGTGTGATCACTGCTGTGTCAAACCTGCACACACACAGAGCTCACCCACACAGGTGTTTTCTCTTATGTTACTAATTAGACCTCTTGTGACAACCCCCACCCCCCACCAGCATCACCCGGTGAGTGATTGAGTGCAAGAGGCTGCACTGAGTCAGAATGAAGAGAGCCTGGGCAGCACTTTGTGTTATATCAAGTAAAAAGTACATTACATTCAACTGTGGGTTTGGGACTTCTGCTCCTACGTTCTCTCGTCCCTCTGTTCAGTACCTGTTTGCAAACAAAATAATAATGTTGGACCAGATTTGATGTAATACGTAAACTGATTTTGAATTTATCATCATGCCATCGTAGAGCAGATAACTACACAGTGAAGCACCAACATACTCTTCTTTCTTGTAATGGCAGGGTTTGTTTCTTTCGTGCATGTTTATTGCCAATTATTTTTCTTTCTTATTATTTTTTCTCGTTTATGGTTCTTTTCTGAGCCATGGTAACCACAGTAACCCAGTGTTTCATGCCGCAGTGCTAATTTGGGTTATTCCCTTTGGAAAGTGTGCATAAAGAGCCCAAAATATTGGCTAGAAATCCCTCAGTGTTTGACAGCCCCAATCTTTGACAGATTTAATGGGAATGTGCCTCAAACTCTGTGAGGGTGGACACATGGGATAGGGCCTGGGTACAGGTTCACGTTTTATTGCAGTGGTAAGAGTGGGACATTTCACAGTGCAATAACTGATCATATAACAGAGATGTAATGATGTTTTATTCAATGTTGATGAGAATAGGAAAAACCATCCCACGCATAATTTAAAATAGCTTAAGCAGCAGATGAGCTACTGTTGCTAATTATAGTCAACACGCACACACCTGTCCGAAATGATACAAAACGATGAGTCACAAGTGTGTGAAAATGTGTGAGCCGGGGAGTGAAGGGAGATGTCAGTTAAGCCCAAGGCCACACATTTCCTCTTTACAATCATTTATTTATTTATTTTGGGGTATTTTTGCCTTTATTCGGAGAGCTACAGTGAGGAAGACAGGAAGAGAGAGAGGGGAAAGAGAGATGACAGGCAAAGAATGGCCATGGGTTGGCCTCATAGCAGTTAGGACTAAGCCTGTGTGAGTATGTGCTCTACGGGGTGAGCCAGCGGGGTGCCTTAAGGCTACACATTTCTGAGAAGAGGAGTGGAGCTTTCCAAAGACTTTTAGGACCGCACATATAGAACAGACACACATACTGTACGTTCTTGCTCATATGAATATTTTAGTAGCCCTTCCAAGTATAAGACAAGGATAAGATGAATGAAGAGGAATGAGAACAGAAGCATTAAGCCTGAAGGTAAAAACGGTGTAAGAAATGTCAGTTGTTCCCTATACAGTCAATCAATAAGGATCAGGGAGTTTGCATTTGTGCCTCAAATTCCCAAAGGGCAAAACCAGGTTAAAATGTCAGAGTTCATATGAAAGAACCTTTTTCATCCCACCAGTTTGACCCACATGATTATGTGCTCAGAATGTACGACACCGCGCTCCATGGATGAAACACTTCAAAGCATCGCCTCGGCCAATAATAATAGGCCCACTTCATTCCCATATATTGCTCTCTTGCTGAACTTTGTTTACAAGATGCTTATAAATAAGAACTGAGAAATCAGCTGACACTCTTCAACCATCTAGAATGTGTCCCTTCAGGGCTGGGGGTGTAGTCCTGTTTCTCTTGGAGTGCCAGCCAACCCTGACACACACACACACACACTGCACAGTCACTGGCAGGTGCAGAAATATTCTACTTTTGATCTCTCCACAGAGTGCTTTGCTATGATTGTCTCTGGCTCACTGCCTTTGATTCATTTGCTGCTATACTGTGGAATCTGTCTATTATAGTCCATCTACTGAATGTTTTTTTTGTGTATTTTATAGTGGGAGCAGACAGCACACTATCTCAAAATTAAAGAAAAACACATGTATTCTCTGTCATGCTTAGAAATATATGGCACAAATTTACAGCCATTCATGTAGGCATTTGTCAATGTTGTGTTTTGTAGGTAGTTAACTTTTCAAAAATGCCAATTTTATATGACAGTTTGTGGGGAACCTCCAGGCCAATCAGAGCCTAGTGTCATAACTACTCTGCATATGTGGACTTGAGAGTTGCAAATACATTCAACAATCACAGTCAAAAGATAATCGTGTGCAAGACATCATGAAGAATTCAAGATTTCCCTGAGATACAGAACATGAGAATCAATGACCACTGACAGACTATATGGCGATCGACATGTTTTAATTGAATGTGGTGACCGAGAGGCAGAAACAGAGGTGAGAAAGCCTCCGGGTGCTCTGAATCTGCTCACACAGAGAGAGCAGATTGTGTCTTTTCAGGCATCTGAATCTGATGCAAAGCAAATAAATATTTGTATGACAACTGCTGTTGATTTTTCTGGAGATGCGGAGAGACTGTCAGCACCAAACAGAGCCAAAGCTGCAGAGGAGGCATCTCACTGGTCTCTGCTTCTTTGTGTGATGTTTGTGCTTTGCCCCTGAGTCAGAAAAGCCAAGAAGCTGTGTTGCCATACAGATGGGATTTCTATCCTCAGTGCCTCCAGAATTTAAACACAGATTTACAGTACACAGTTTTGAACACATCCTGCAACTTACTTGGTCAGCAAAGTTAAAGCTTTATTAGTTTTATAATATTTCAATTTGGAATTATGTATATTTTATTTACTATACTCTCATCCGTACCGACAAGAGAATAACTAAAAAAGAGTACAATCCAGACTGTAACCAGCTCTTCATTATAGATGTAAGTCTGCCATATCATTATTATTAGCCTGTGGTGAAGATCAATAATTGCCCTGCAGTTAATCACATCAAACGACCTCATTAGAACTGACACAGACATTGGCTTCGCTCTCTCTCTGCATCTTCAGTCTCCCGTGTCCTGAATATTTGGAGGAACGGAAAAATCTCGACATACGTTCACTCATATCCCACAGTAACGTTTTGTCTATATATTGTCTTTCAGCACAGGTTTACTTAAAATGAGGAGAGGATCTTTTTGTGTGTGAAACTGACAGTGAATAGAATATATTTTTATCCTTCCAGTTGCAGTCATTAGTAATCTTCAAATCTTTGTTGCTCTGTTCATTGTGTATAGTCCATTGCAGTGAGGAAAAAAAGCCAAATATGAGAATATAATGCTCACTATGAATACTTCCTGTTTTTAAATGGTGAATTTCTGCTGCCTTCAGGGTCCGTGATTTATATATATATATATTTTGTTTGACAAATTCCAATATGAAATTGCCAGACAATGCCTGGTGTACTGAAATTGTCTTTCAGATTGGACCATCAAACATTTACCAAGATGTTTTTTTTATAGGTACAAAGAAGAAAGTTAAATTCAATTTCCTCACAGAGAGATATTTTGCCTTTAAAAATTACTTCATGTCTCTTTCAGTCCATTCATATTGTCTATTCTTGTTTTCTAACAACCAACTTCAGCACCATACTACACATAACCATTTAAGGGACATGGCAAACTTACTTTCACACAAAAACACACTTCTATTATTTCATCAAAACTGAAAGAAGATCTGTATTGAAAAATGAAAAAAAAACACATAACACACTATTTGTATGTCATAATTATTAAGATCATAATAATTATGACTTTAAAAAGTTGTGGCGAAAAAGATGCAGCAAATTCTGTATTAACACATCCGGCAGACACAATGTAACATAAATATACATTTAGACTTGGTGTAACCTCAAGTCTTTAACTGCTCTGCTATATTCACAAACTTACACAAACTTTATATGTCTGCCTTTAGTACAAGTGAGGCAGCAGTCTTTCACAAACAGCCACCTACTGTGTTTTAAAATGACTTTGATGAGAGCCCTGAGATTTATCAATATTATAAACTGCAGGCTCTACAACCAAACAAAGAAGAGGAGGTATTCTGTGGGTCTGTCACTTCAAGTGACACATTCAACATGGCACGTATCTGATCTATTGTGCATATAATGATGTCGATATGTGTAATATGTGAAATATCAAAACCATCTGACGGGTGTTCCAGATTCAGGCTTTTTCAGTACCTCTGACCTTTGCAATACAGGATAAGTCCATAGACTCAGAGTGAATAAGTGAATGTTGTTTCCACAAAGCCAGCATTTCAGCGAAAAAGCCCTGTTTCCTGAATATATCTAATTACAAAAAACACTCCTAAAAACTTCTGCATTTCATGCATTTAAATAATTTTGCATGATCTGGCTCCATCACGAGGACTAAACAAATTATAATAGATGAAGTAGTGCTGGATTTGAGTGGAATTCACTGGGCAGAACATGAAGCACTAGTATGCTAATTAAGCCTGCTGGCTACAGTGAGAGTGGCAACGTGGGAACCATTATCTGCAAGGGAAGTGACATGGAACAACCCCTTCAGCAAATGGTGTCAGTGACATATTAGTTCACCTGCTATCAATCAATCAATCAATCAATCAATCAATCAATCAATCAATCAATCTATCAATCTATCTATCTATCTATCTATCTATCTATCTATCTATCTATCTATCTATCTATCTATCTATCTATCTATCTATCTATCTATCTATCTATCTGTCTATCTATCTATCTATCTGTCTGTCTGTCTCATCAGAAACTACATAGTATCATCAAACAGCTGCTTTTCTTGACCTGTTATCACCTGCTCCTCCATTTTTAATGTCCCACGATGCACGGAAGGGAATCAAATTTGTTCAGCCACCTTAAAGAAACATTGGTCTGCTAAAGGCCTCTGAATCAATATTGATAAATAATGATGAGTCCTGTGATCACACAGACGCAGACACAGACACACACACGTGAATGGCTGTGCCTGATAATGCTGCAGTCTCTGGAGACACTCGTGAATCCACATGTGTGTGAATGATAGCACGTTGGGGGAGGGAGCGTTTCAAGATTCTTGCTTTTATGTTGATGCCTCTCACGAAAATAGCTATGTTATCACCGATACACATGCAGTACCAACATCTCTGGAAATCCCTTTCAAGTGTGC
>OMNW01003794.1:2222-14611 GCA_900303245.1 Selene dorsalis
CTTTTTACAATAGCGCCAATGATGCTGAGATTTTCTTTTCAGTTATTAATTTGATAAATATATTAATTATGACTTGGGGATGACAGTCCAATCAGATTGTCAGGCGCCCAGTTGTGCCCCCCCCCTCCACCACCCATCCACTTTGGTGATAAGTTCTCTCAGGTTTCTAGAGCTGTCATCCACAGGGCTTGGACTTCTTATCAGCACTGGGCCCATTCTAGGGATAATTTCCTGTGTGTTGTAATTAAATGGAGGCTCTCTGATGGCAAGTGACTCCCCTTTTAACGCTGGACCCTACTGACGACGTTTGTTTCTGTGGGGATGTGTCAGAGTGGGGCACACCTATGACAGGGTCAACATGATGAGAGGTTTATATGTGTAACCAAACCCCTCAAACACGACTGAGAAAGAGTTTTTAGTGATTTCTGTGGGTTGCGATTGGTTTAGGTGGGATACTATGTGAGCAGTAGACAGAAACCTCTTGATATTTGAGTGTGTGCACCATCTGCATTTGTATCCTCCTATGTCCTTGTGAACTTTCTGGTGAAGATACAGAAGGTGTCAAGGTTATCTTCAAGAATATTTAAGTTGTTTTCATTTATATATGATATTATTTTGAATTTGTCTGCATCTTTTTTTAAAGTGCAGGTGGCTGCACTCAACTAAGCAACTTTGTTTGAAGGCAACTCTTATAAAAATTTAAGTTGTTGAAAACCAAACACACTCTGAAATGAGCTAAGGGTAGGGCAGGGTATGGTGAATGTAGTGTGTAGTGGGTTGCTCCAGCACCATGTGGAGACAGGCTGAACTTCTCCAGGTGGATGCCAAGGGTTTGGAGAACCAAGGGTAACAAGCAAGCTAAAGAAGCAACTGAGACTGGTGGTTAAAGTCAGAGGTGTTGTCCAGGTGCGGGAGACAGGAATAAACCAGGACAGCATGAAATACTGGTGCAGTGGGCAGCAGAAAGAACAGACCTGATTTGGCACCATAATGTGATGTAATGTATGATTTTGGGAAGGTTCAATGGTAGGAAACAGCTCAAGGTTTTGAGACATTTGAGTGTTCAAACAACAGGGAACATGAAGGACACAGGTACACTGGCAGAGGTCCAAGAGGTGAGGGCTATATCACACAGGAAATCCAAGGAAGTCAAAGGATCTGGAGTTAGATTTTGCATAGCCACAGGGATTTCTTGACAGTCAAGAGATTAAATTAACAAAGGAGATTTAGATGTGCAGCAGCGTATACTGTCATAAACACATCTTCAGTGACAACTCAGTTACCACCTCAATGCAAAATACAGGCCCCTTAGGGTCTTATATAGTGGGAAAATCAAGTGATCACTAGAAGAGGCGCATGGGACAGGTCAGGAAAGCTCCAAAGTACAACCAGACAACAGGAAGTAGGATATTGAAGGTGTTATTATGTCCATGAGTATAATAAAAGTTAACAAAAGATCGTCAGAGATCATTTAATAGAGAATCTATACTATGTTGATCCAAACATGGAAACATGTACAACTCAATTGGGTTTATTCAAAACACCAGTCAACTATAAAACATTCCCGACACATTAGCAGCAAGTAAATAAGAGATACAGTGTAGAACCAGTGGAAAAGGAGATATGAGTGATTTTTCCACATAAAGCAGCTACTGGAAGCATCGACTCTGCCCTCGTGCCACTGGGCCTTGTCTGACAGCCGTCTGGACTTTAAAAAGGGGTGATAACTTAATTTCTACTCATGTCAACACTACTGCAGGGGCCAAGAGGAAACTGTGGGCCTATTGTGCGTCTGTCATATCATCCTGCATTTTGTGGCCCCAAGAATGAAAAATATTTAAGTGGCTTTGATGTCCCGGATCTTGTTGAACTGCTCTGATGGTCTGAAAGCATTTGCGTCCTGCTCTCCTTGATCTTCATCTCCCTTGTGTCTTCATCTCCTCTTATCCCCCTTTTTTTTAAGTATGCAAATGATCAAAATATGTTTTTGTGTTCATGCACTTCTTGTTTGTTGTTAGTGCCAGCTGCGTGTAGAGTGGCATGCACACAGCCACATAACCTAGCTGAAACAAACACAAGTGCAGGGCTTATGCTGGAACAACCTGGAGCTTGAGGGCGTTGACAGCAGTTTCTATCTGCCAATCTCCCTGTGGATATTGTTGCAGTACTGGCAGACAGACAGCCAGGGCTTTTGGGCTGACAGATCCCCTCTGTCAGCAGGTTATCATTTCCAATTAAACCCTTTCATCTAAACGTACAGTCAACTCCTTGGCAAGCCAAAAAAATGACCCAAATAAGACGTTATTAGTCTATTTCAACAGGTTCCCATTTTTTCTACCTTCTTCTCCTGTAACTGGAGGGGTTGGGCAATATTTTAAAGCATTACGGTTCTAGATTCTTCAGCTATCTTGATCCAGTAGCTCAGAACTTCAGCCATCTACGGTGGTCACGCTCTGTTTAGAGATAAACTTTCAAAATTGCATTGGATTGACACACCGGCATGTCCTCTCTAACATGTGTCCTGGGACAAGGGCCTTTTTGTCTAGCTTTGTTCTGTTGGGACCCACTGTGGACAGCGCAGTTTCTATCCACTCATGACATGAAGGAATGCATGCAGAGCTCAGTAACTGTCTGTTGAAAAAGGCCTCACAACGTCTCATTTCCTTTAATAAGATGGCCTCTAAGGCATCCGGATGGACCAACTAAATACAGATTAACCCTCAGCATCATCAACAGCCACTCAATCAACATGACTGGCTCACTCGTCCATGTGTGTGTGTGTCCAAGCATACTTTAACACACAACTTGCACCTCAAAAGATGATACAGGCTTCAGTACTGATAACGTTACATATCAAAACTATAAATACATTAGGTTAAATAACATAAATCATACACACAATGGTTGGGGGCCACAATACCTTGCATTTGGGTCAATGGCCTTTGCCTCACTGTATTAAGAACATACTACTTCCTGCATTTGATGCAACTTTGCTTTGATATGTAGTTTGTGCAAAGATCTAGGTTTTCATAAACTCGCTTTTAAGCAGATCCCATGTGCTGAATTTATTGTTTTACTGTCAATACCTATAGCTCTAGTTGTTCATTTGCTGGTTGAAGCAAGAGGAAGCATGTGCCCAATGCTTGAGCGTGTAACATGCTGCATTGAAGTTTGGTTATAGCCCAAACACCTACCTGTAGATCCTGGCCAAATGTTCTGGCATGCGAGTTTGCTTTGTGCTTCGTCTAGTTTTACAAAGAGGGTTTTAAGTGCAATTCAATTCACAATTTCCTCTTTTAGCTCTAAAGTAAGATACCCTCTCCGAAATGTAGCCCCTTTAACCCATACCAACTTCCTGCTGAAAGACACAAAAGTGTATCTATGGAAGCATTCAAGACTTCAGATAAGTGCAGCATTAAACTCAATTTCAGATTGACTCTCTTTCCGTCTGCTTAATCTGCTTTAATCGGGCAATAATACTTTATTTATTCAGAGTGAGAGGTTGAGTTGTCCACCGGTGGGATGGAGGGGTTGTGCTTTTAAGAATTAAGATAATGCAAAGAGTAATCCTTGGAGAGATCGGAAAGTTGAGAAAGGAACAGAAAGTGAAAACAGGAAAAGGAAAGTGATAAAAAGGGGAAGGCTAAGCAGAAAAAGGAGGAGGTGTTATTGGGTCACCAGTGTCCGAGGTAAAGGAACACCATTAGAAATACTAGGATAATCCTCTTGGTTTTAATGGTTTTGAAAAGCTATGAAAGATTAGGTAAACAGTGCATTTGATTAATGGGAAAAGAAGTCAATTGGCCATGGAGCGTGAAGCAGCACACAATGCTCCTTTCATATCCCCAGTGCTGCTGAGAGAAGTGATGGTCACAGGTCTTGGCACGGACAAAATTTTGTACATACCACCCCTGGAGAGAGTGCAGTCTCACACGTTTTCAAGATCTGGAAACTTGAGTGCATGAGGAAATACTGATGTGTGACACGCACACCGAGTTGGATAAGGTGGATAAGGAAATGGACAGAGGCTGATTAGGGATGATACCAATGTGGTTTTGATGACTCATCCCTGAAACTTGTAAACCAACTCTCAACAAACTGGATCTCTGCAGCCTTCCCCTCCTGATCCCTCTCCGTTTTCTCTCTCCAGGTAAAGGTCAGCTAGCCCAGGTGCTTGCCCTCCACTTGACTCCTTTCCAGCAGACTGTGGCTAAAGCAGATTCTGCAGTGACCCATTCTAACTCAATGTCATCTATGCAAGATCAAATCACCCTCAAAACGGCTTAGCTGCACTGAGCCAAGGCCTCGGGTTGAGGGCATTAGTCATATGGCAGAGAGAATGGCGGGAGAGGGGAGGAGTAGACCAGACTGGCAAAGTCATTTTAAAGTCTTTTTCTGTCTAGAGAAGGAACCAAGAACAGTCTCTTGAAAGTCTTTTTAAAATATCATTCATATTACTGTTCGAGCAGAAAGTATGTAAATATCTTAGTATTTGATCTCCTTGTTTTTCCTTCCTGACATGTGTGTGTATTCAAGGTGGAATGGACTCCATGTTTGGGCCAAAAAAACAATGACCTATGACCCAGAATGCTTGGTTTTCACAGTCTTCAGGTGGCCCCATGAATGTTCAGTGCCGTTGAGGTTAGGTGATAATCAGGACCTTCTTCGGTCATCAATTATTGGAGCACTGTGAGGTTCATTTTGGGTCATTAACCTGCTGCAGTCTGAATTCTTCACTACATTCAAGCAAACCAGAGGGTGCAGTTTGTCTCTGAAACGAAACAAATGCGATTTCGCTTGGGTCAGTTTGGTGCAGGTGTCCAACAGCAGAGTAACACCCCCAGACTTGAACATTTCCACCACTATGTTTCACTGTCGGTTTGATTTGTCGCAGTATCATTCTCTCTCGTGTTAGTCTCCTTACATACACCCTAGTGTTTCTGCCATAAATCTCAAACTTAGATTCACCAGTTAAAAGCATGCTTTTCCCCCAGTCTTCTGGTATTTCTTCTTCTTTTGACAGTACAATGTTTGACAGTCTTGCAATATTTATGTAACAAATTCGTGATGAAGGAGCTTTTCTGTCTCTCAGGGTCAGATGGCGTCATTACTTGTGGGTCTGCGTCTTTGCCTGATTGTGCTTTGGAGACAGCAGATCCAGTTTCTGCACAGCAAGTGTTACTGCTTCTGCAGATTTCATTGCAGAATTGGCTGAAACTTGTAAACAAACGGTGCAAGTGGAGATGACCTAGTTCTGAACCACAGGTTAACTAGCTAAAATATATGTTCCAGTAGCCTTCTGAAGATTGACATTGTATTTATTAACCTGCGTCCATACACTTCTTTTTGTTAACTCACTCTTTCTCCAGTTCATAATTTCTGTCATACGTGCACACGTATATTCTCTTCCTTCAAGATCAGCCCTTAAGGTCCCCGGGCAGACAGGAGGATAACTGTTGGACACAGTAAACAGGATGATTTGTTTGGTTGTTGGGACTCTTGACCTCGACCCACAGCACATTCCTTGCTAACTGGGATCAGAGGGAAGAGTTAACCAACGTTGAGTAAACAATTTATTAACCTTGACAGCTAACTTTGCATTTCCTCATAATAATATGAACTGGAATTTGAGGACAGTTCATCATTATGAAAAAAAAACCCACTTCCTCATTGCTAATATGCAAAAGGAGGGTGTTTTTTTCCTTCATATGTTTTGACATAGAAACAACTAAACATGTATGACTCAACATGCCGCGGGATACCAGAGAATCCACCATGACTGCTAATCCTCTGTCCATTGCCAGAGGCAGCACAAGACAGCATAAGCTCTCCTGTCCTCCCTGCTATCACCTGCCTATTTACTGCCATGCCATCCCTACGGCACTTTCAACCACTCTCCCTCTCTTTCTCCTTTCCTCTCTTTCCATCCGCTAATCCTCTTTAAGGACATTACCTGCTAATATATCCAGTTAGAAAGTATAAAAGCCAAGCTATCTCTTTACTGCCATCGGCAGTACGCTAAATAGGCCATTAATGGAGGAAGGCAAATGGGGGATATCATGGCTCTAACCCCAAATACCATTCAGATCCTGTCTGAGATGTAGCATGTGTTGGGTCACAGGGAGCAGAGGGAGAGTAAGAGTAAGGGAATGATGATTAAAAGAGCTAAAGTGTGGTTGGCCCTCAGTACTTTTCTTGTATGCCATTTTACTTTGGATTTTTTACTTTGAATAACACCCAAGCCACATGGCAACTTCACACACTAGTGCCCCCTTATGGTAAAAGAGGGTAACCCCTTGCCTAACTTAAATATACAGAATTAATATTAACCAAAATAAGTGAGTGTATGTGGTTTACTTATCTACAGTAAACAAACAGACACAAATGAAACTGGCTGAATATTACTGACACAATCTCTCTGGGATGGAGCTACCATACTGCTTTTAAAAAGAAAATGTCCCCACCCTATGTTTTATGTGATATTGTGTTTTATCTAATAAGTCAAGCACACAGCGTCATAATGAGAGGGATGAGATGACCTTCCTGTTACAGTGTTACACTGACTTTTGCCTGTATTTGCTCTTCATCCCTCTGCTTAAGATTGACACTTGGGTGTTTTTCTTACTGCTGCATAGAATAGATGGGAAGACAAAAACAGAAAAAATGGCACACAGCAGAACCATTACTTTTTTGTTTTGACTAAATGTGAGCACAGCTTCACCTATGTCTCATCAAAAGTTGCTTGATCTCCACATCAGAATGACTTAAATCTGGTGTTAGAGATGGTCTTAAACCCAAGACTTTACCGAGTTTGACCCAAAACAGGTTTGCAGACCGTTTGAGAAAATCTGCCTGTTCTCTGTTCCTTGTCATAGCAGGTTAACCTGGAGGCCTCCCTGACAAACAAAGATCACTTGTTGACTTTGCCTCGAGGCAGAGCAGCTGTTCATTTTACTACTAATGGAGCACCATTGACATCACTTTAATGAGACAGCACTAATGAGTGTTGACAGCTCAGACAGCACCACCACCTCGCTCCACCAGATTCAGCAACACCAGCAGTGTATGGAGAGCAGAGAGTGCCCTCTTCTGTCCAAAACAGGGAATGACCACCTCCACCACAAGGCCTTGAGGTGTTCCAGCAAATAGATTCCCCCTCGTATTTCCTGTCTGTCACCTGTCAATGAACAGGTGAGATACAAGCAAAATGCTCACTCACGAGGATCAAACGTGTGATCTCTATGGCAAATGATTAAGAGTATATAACAGTAAGTGAATAAGTGAATACAACATAGGTGAATAGAATAACACAGAACGTTTAACTTCATATTGGTCATTTAAAAAATGAAAATTAGTATTCTTTATAGTTAATTTATGATAATAATATAGTAATATTGTTGTACAAATACCATTTAAACCATCAAGAGTCACTTCTCTCATATACTTTTCTTTCCACCAGGGGGAAGCACTGCGCCAGAAATGAACTACACAATATTCAATGAAGGATACAAGGTGCATCTGTTGAAGTAAATGTTTATTAGTTGTCCTAATAATGTAAATAATTAATAATCAACTTGTGTGTGTTTGTATCATCTGTATTTTTTCTCTAAAATCAGGAATTATGTGAAACTTGCTTTAAGAGAAACTGGAAAGATGTCAAAATAATTTAACACTCCTTGTCCCCTACTCTGAGCGTGTGCTTTCAACAGCTGCCTGTGAGAGTAATGAATAGTAGCAGCAGAAGCAGCAGCAGCAGTCCTGACTGTAGGAGACAAGCCGGGGACAGACAGATAGATCAGCACATCCATCCACCCACGCCCAAGATAGGGTGGGTGTGATGATTGGTGCTGCTGCTGCATGACAACAGTGACTTCTTATCACAGTGAGTAGACGGAGAAACCCCACCTTCCTCAGCAGTAACTCCATCCGCACACCACACTGAAGCCTCACGAAACGTCAAGATGCATCTCTATAACAACTTATACTCCTTTGTCTCCCTGTTCATGACTGACATGTAAGACCTATGACAAGCTAACACCAGAGGTGAAAGGGGATGCTATCAACAAGCTAACATCAGCTAACTAAACTGTAACTTAAGGCAAAAGTCAGGAACTAACGTTAGTGGCCCTCAATGACATAGATACTTGTTGCAATGATGAGGCAGTAAAAGGGAAACGTTTAAGTGATATCATTGCAAAGGAATGGTACAATCCACTTCGGGGGCGTCTGAAATCATAGTACAAGATTCTTCCAGGCAAGAATATAGGAAATATATTGATATGTTTAATCCAATTACCCTAAGCATTGAAAGACAGATATGTAAATGGCCCACCCCTACATCTTGTAAGTTAAATTAGATTGCACACAGCACATCAGCACTAAACCATCCTTGCGTTAAACACTAACATTATCACAGATAAAGATAAATTAGAATCAGAATAAATTGATATTTTCCAGAACTATTCCCGTTTCCCTGCCAGTCTGAGGAGCAGCAAGTCTCTCTTTTCGCTTATAGCAAGAATGACATGATAAGTGTTCGTATCTGTATGATATACAATGACAAAAGGGCCGCCAAGGTAATGCTTAGTCAAATAAAATGATACTGCATATGACACCACTAGTATTTGACCTTCATGGACTGTGCATCTCCCTCAAAACATTCCCTGGAGTGATTAAAACGCAGAAACATACTTGCATGCTCATAATTTCACTATTGCTCCCATGAGTCACCCAACAAATGTACGAAAGTATGGCAAGCAGATTGGTCGTGTTTGTGCATGTGAAGCTCACTCCACAGAAGTGAGACGGCTGTCCAAGCACAAACAAACAGAATAATGTGAAAAGACAGCCTCTGAAATTGTGCATGAGCCAGTTGGGGCTGCAGCCAGGCGTGCACTCATTCAGCCACAGGCACGAGTCATCCACTGCTAGCGCTACTCTGCATCAAGCTTACTGTATCGTATTTGCTTCACTACTCTCAGGAGGTGTTTAGTTAACTAATTTGCTCTTTTTTAATCCAGAACTGACAGATATCTCCCATAAAGGATTTTCTTAAGATTTCTGTTCTTGTATTGACTTTCTAATTTCCCACAAGGACTTAGAGGGTCATGCACTGCACGCACCACATATGACACATAAAGATACACATATAACCAGTGTGTTAAGGATCCTGGCACGTACCATCGTGATCTGTCGATGAGATGCTCAAAACTAGTGGGGGCAGCTTACTGTCATGGTTGTGTTTAGAGATGTCAAACTCATTACCAGAGAAAGGACATCAAAGCAGATGGGCTAGAGTGATTAAGTGAGCCTGGTGAATGTTTGTACAGCCAAGACACAACCAGCTATTTGAAATTCAGCCAACACAAAAACCACAGCCTAAAATTCAAGATGAAAGTGCTTCCACATTTAACCAGAGCAGCACGTAACAGAGGAGTGTAAACAGCAAGCTCTGTGTCATACTATCGGAGGAAGAAAAAATGCAGATATAGAGATTCAGTTATGGCGAAATTAGTATTATAATCATGATTGATTGATATGTAATGAAGCAGACTTAAAGCCAGGCTGGTGTTCTAACTATGAGCTTTGTGTCAACGCCTCTAATCACAGAATCAACTTCTCTAACTGCAAAGAGAGACAATCTGTTACTGCAGGTTGATGAAGCAGTAACTGTGTGCACACAGCAGATGTCCAGTTAAGCAGACAAATCAATGGTTCGGTCAGTTTTAATTACCTGACTCATACAACTGAATAAAAACAGACAGTGCTGACAGATGATATTGCTTTGTTTACAGAGCCCACAGTTGACTACAACCAAATACGATACGATACGAATTACTTTGTTTATCCCCAAAGGGAAATTAATTTGTCTGTCAGCTCATCACCATTTGCAGAAGAATCAAAAAAGCCAGATGGCTAAAGGTACAAAAGATCTTCTATATTTCTCCGTCCTGCAGCAAAGAGAGAGGAGCCGTCCACCAATCATGCCATCTCTAAGAGCCTCAAGAATCCTCTACTACTTTGCATTTATCCTTTTGGAAAACTTCAATTGATTGGCTGTACTATACTGACTGTACTATAATATAAAGACATAAATATCTGGGGCTGTCAGCGGTGCAGATAACAATATTTAGTGTTTTCTAATCAAGGTTTCGCACTATACTGTAATATTCAACACAAAATGCATCACTTTGCAGACAACCTTTATTGCCAGGTCACCTAACCTAACCCCGCCCCTTTTTTTCTGCCACCTAACTCTTTCCATTTCCCTCTGTTGTAGCTAAAACAATGTGATCAGGCCTATTGTGTCAGGTTATATAAATGCCTGTATGAATACGTCTGATCATTACAAGACACATGGTTGTGAATGAATGAGGCAACCACTGTAAAGCACATGACAAACATCTGATCAGCCAGTACAAGCATGGTGTCATTGCTCTAGCCGAACTGATGCTATGCTTCATTCATACTACTTTAAATATCTATGACTTTGATTTAATGTTTTTAATCACAGAATCTTTTAGATTATTCCACAAGCAACAAACATTTAGTTTGGACGAACAATGCAATCTTTTTTGAAACGAGTATAGTTCGCATGTCATTCATTGGTTGTCCACAATTTGCCTGTTTTATTTTTTTATTCTACTAGATGTTGCCAAAGTTGCCAATGCACACAAATATTGCTGGCCTTTAATATGTGTATCTAATAAAACAGTTTTTTGCTTAGCGCTTTAATTGGTGTTGTAGTTAAATTTCTTATGCTTTGTAGACAAGCAATGAGAAATAGTTCACATAAGTGTATAAACTATAGTTTGAGGATACATTTACAGCCACTTCTTGGTTCACAGAGACAAAAATACATCTCCTTTAAATGTAAATTAAAAAAAACAAAACAAATTTTCAGGAGTCTGTGGAGACTTTGGAGGATTATATATATAGCGAAGTGAAGATGTAACCTTGCACTTCATTAACTCACTTCATTAAGTCTGCAGGCAAATGAATTTGAACTTTACCCTGGTTTGGGGAACACTGGAGAGACTTGACATTGTGAAAAAAAAAAAAAAAATCCAATGTAGTTTCACCATCTGCTCCTTGACTACATGGACAGGACAGAAGTGAAAAACGTGTCTTTCTGAGGAATTAATTAGAAAATCTGCACAGCCGCTATTGGCAATTTGTCATTGCTGATAATTTATAGGAAGGTAAGACAGCTGCACGTGTGACCACTGTTATAACAAATAGACTGCTTTCTCCTATGGCCATGGCCGGACAGTGGAGAAATCTTTCAATTAAACACTATAGATCACATTCATGCTTTTAATTTTGGTCCTGGAACTAATCTGAGGAAAATGATTTTTTTTTTGCAAGTTCGTAATTTTAACTTTCACCCTTACTGGGGAATCTAATTGAGCATGTTAATTGAAATTTTCAGAGAGCTCAGATGTATGGTGGTCTATGACAGTGGTAAATGGGTCTGTTCAAAGAATAGGTGAAAGCAGAAACTAATAGAATATGGTGAGCGGACATCACAGTTTTCACACAAAGAGGCTCACTCTACTTTGTTTAGAGACACACACACCCACTGCCACGGCTCCCTGTGGTGACTGCAGGGTGACAGAGAATCATTTACATCCCCTCCCATCAGAAGGACAATCAGCACACTTGTCGGTTTCCTTCCCTGCCTCAGAACTGATACCAGACATGCAACGAATAACTGTTTGATCCAGTCGACTGGATCAAACAAGTTTACCGCATTGACAAGAATCAGATAAAGTGCAAAAGGGCAGAGAGATAAACGTACTTCACCCTCCTCTACCTTTTGACAGTGAATGAAACTGTTAATCCAACAATCTCTGAAATAATATGAGGGAGATCAAAATTAGCTGATATGACAACATCAGAACCATCTTAATGGAAAAAAATGATGACACTATTGCAGCCTAAAAGTGCTGTTTCTTTTTTCACTTGTTTGTTGATTAACTGTAGAAACGACTCCTATTTATTTTCTTACTGCACCTGTACTTGCTGCTCTTGATGCAGTTTAAGCACATTAAGTCAAAGATTGTATGTTACATTACATTTTGCAGTATTTAGACTCTACATTTTAAGTTGCTTTACTATGTAGATAGTCTGCAGTTCATAAAATGTGATTTGGTGTATTGGTCATAGATTTATCAATCCCATAACCTGTAAAGTCAATAAAATCAGTTTCAACATTAACACACTGCTCAGACATTCCTACAACCATAATAATGATTTTAATAATAAGTAAGTGTTATGATACTAATACTCTGTATGCACCCTACATTCACAAAGACTTTTTATAAAGGAGCACTTCTACTACGAGGATTTTGTTCATCGTTCTTGTGCTTTATATCTTAAATTAGATT
>OMNW01003794.1:14666-28986 GCA_900303245.1 Selene dorsalis
CTCCAGCAGATATGAGAAAAATGTTAGTCATCACAGCCACACACATACATACACACATACATACACACACACACACATACACACACACATCTGCATTCTTTTTTGGTCGTGGGACACTGAAAATATGCCTTCCTTTCACGGTCGGGGGCCGCGCGCACACACACACACGCACACGCACACACAACTGTGTACCAGAGGCGGCGGTGCTGCTGGACTGGGGACTACACTCTGGGTTGAGTGGTCCACTAAACTGCGTCCATTTAAAAGCGCCATATAAGGCTTCGAGCAGTGCCATGGTGAGACTCCGGGTCTCCTTCTATCCCACTGAAGCTGCAGATTTAACTTGTCTGCTGCTGGGGATTTTTATTAAGTGCAGTGTCGGTGGTGGTTCAGACAAGTCAGACACTGACTTGCAAAAAAATAAATTATGTTTTTTTTGTTTTCTAAATATATTCACAAACTTACTGTAGGCATAGTTAGGGCTTATTTGCACATAATTCCTCATTACAACGTGACGTTCATGACATCAGCCTTACCACCAGCCACGCAATCGTGCGTCGTGCTTCTATTTTTACACTAAAAAGCTATTTTTGAACAGGGGTGCAGCAGCGCGCACTAGACTCTGACAGAGAAGACAATATAAGTAGCTACAGAGACCAAAAGCCTGAATTAGTTTCACGCCTTTCCATTTCAAAGCCTCACATCATGTCAACGCGCAATTGCGCAGCCAGGAAGCCCTGAGCCGTGAGACCAGAGGCATGACAGGGTGCATGAGAAGTACCGCAGTGCCCCCTGAGAACAAGCCTCTCGCTGTGACCCCATTCCCACGAAACTGACTCCCAGATGTCCTTCTAACGTCCAGGTGAGCGTCTCTCTCTATGAATCCTCTGCGACCCGAGTGTGGTCACCGCTGGCGGGCCCGCTGCATTTACTGAAGACATTTGGAGCCCGGGGAGGGGAAGCATGACAATGTATTGGACTCATATCTGCTGCGACTGCTACTCACGATGACAGTGTGCATCAGGACTGTGGATGCGCTCATCAAAAGTCACCATGGACGCAGCGGACATCGCTGCCTCCGTGTTAGTTTTGGGGATCATTTTCGTGTCGCTGCTGTCCAACGTTGTGGTACTGATCTGCTTTCTGTACAACCCGGAGATCCGCAAACAGGTGCCCGGTCTTTTCATCCTCAACTTGACGTTTTGCAACCTGTTGCTAAGCGTGTCCAACATGCCACTAACTCTAGTCGGACTCGTGACCACGGGCCACCCCGGAGGCAGCGGCTTCTGTCAGGTTGTTGGCTTCCTCGACACTTTTCTTACCACAAACTCCATGTTGAGCATGGCAGCGCTCAGCATCGATAGGTGGGTCGCGGTGGTCTTTCCACTCAGTTACCACTCCAGGATACGGCACCGGGATGCGGTCATAGCGCTGGGATACACGTGGATACACTCGCTCTGCTTCTCCACGGTTGCCACCTGCCGATCATGGGTCGGCTACCACCACCTTTACGCATCGTGCACGCTCTGCAACGCCAGGGCGAAGGCGTCCGGGATGCAGTTCATCATTTTCACCGTGGCTCTGCACTCTCTCACGTTCCTGCTCACGCTGATCGTGCTGTGTGTAACGTATCTGAAAGTGCTCAAAGTTGCGAGGTTTCACTGTAAACGCATCGACGTGATCACTATGCAGACGCTGGTGCTGCTCGTGGACATCCACCCCAGGTAAACAGTCAGTCTGAGCCATGTTTCTGTCTCTTCTGTATGTGAAGCCTCTTAACCTGTGGTGAGCTCTGTGGCTGTTGGTCCAGTGATTCTATGAGATATTTATTGTTATGCCATGGAACCTGCCCTTAGTGTGTTCATAGACAACATGAACAGGACGTGATGCTGGTGGCTTTCCTCTTCTTCTTACAAAAGATACTTAATTTAGAATAAAATAATATATAAAGAATTGAAAGTGCTCCTCTGGTGATGATCTGACCGTCCAGCCTGCTGTCAGTCAGTGTTTATATCGTTATTTCTAATAACGATCAGTAAGGCCTTCCCTGGTTTTATCACGTACCTTGACTTCTCCTCAATTAAACTTTGAATTGCTGTCCATTTACATAATTAATATCTGTGCAGTGTGAAATTTCTCCAGAGCTAACAGTGAACAGTTCGGCGCTTTCTTCCACACACACACCCCTCCCAACCGCTCTCCCACCCCTCCTACATGTTTCCTCTGTTTTCATTATGTCTGCATGTCTGTGATCATGCCTCCTGGGTAGATAATGTTGTACCTGCGTGCTTTGGCAGTGTGCGCCAGAAATGCTTGGATGAGCAGAAGCGGAGGAGGCAGAGGGCCACAAAGAAGATCAGTACATTCATCGGCACATTTGTGGTTTGCTTCGCCCCTTATGTCATTACAAGGTGAGCAGTGATCTGTGTGTGTGTGTGTGTGTGTGTCTGTCTGTCTGTCTGTCTGTGTGAAAGAGAGAAGTATTTAACACAGTGTATCCTATAATCAAAAACATGTGAGGGTTTCCCACATTTTCCACTTCTAGAGTCAAGAAGAGAGACATTTTATCTTGTAATTATCTTCCTCTTTCAGCTTTACAAGCAGAACAACTCACCCAGATTTTGAGTTTTCACTTACCTTGTTGTGGCTGCTAATGTGGTTATACTTGGCTTATTGTGTTGAATGCAGATGGTGGTAATATCTCTGTTGATGTCTGGTAGCATATTAAACATTTACTGCTTCTTTTTTGTAATGTCACCTCTTATTGGTTCTATGCACGTCTCTAATCCTTGTCTCTGAGCCTTTATATCTGGGGAGATGAGAGGGAGAGAGACAGAGAAGGAAAGAGATAGCAAATGAGTCAGTGATCATAGCACTGGCTCTCATTAGTATTAGCCCCAGTATTGGTGGTGGCAACCTGTCAGAAGCTGTTAGATTTGCACTGTGGAAACAGAAAGAAAGCACATTAGGAGCAGTGTGGTGGTGGTGAGACGCGTTCGACTTAAGGAGATCACACTAATTACACAGACGGATTAACACTAAAACAATACTCCAGTTGGTTTTCACTTGGTCTTTAATTAGATTTATTAGAACAAAATAAGTGTCAGGCTCTGGATTTAGTGTGAAATGATTTTAATAAGCAAGAAGTCCAGAAGCAGCAAAAATGACGTGACACCCGTCAGTTCAAATTGCCTAACACACTGATGGCATTTCAATGAAGTGAAATGATGATGATATTTTCACAGTATTACAGCACCGGAGGGAGGTTCATTTGCTTTGGATGTCTTCCGCTCCAGTTACACTGATCTAAGAATCGGCTCAACCCCTACATTTTGCTCATTGATGGTGTGTGACTTTTGTTTCTCTCCTCATTTTGATTTATTCGAGGTAGAATCGTGGAGCTCTTCTGCCCAGTGTCCATAAACCCTCACTGGGGTGTGCTGTCCAAGTGTCTGGCCTATAGCAAGGCAGCAAGTGACCCGTTTGTCTACTCGCTGCTGCGCCACCAGTACAGGAAGACCTGCAGCCTTCTAGCCAACAAGGTCCTCAAGAGGAGTCCGCTCAACTCCTCCTCCCTCAGGATGGAGAACAACGCAGGGAGGAGCGACAACAATGTCAATACAACCAACAACATCCAGCCGCCTACCAACAAGCCAAGTGGACAGTGAAGGTCAACACTCTCAGAAACAATTAGAGAACAGAAAACTGAACTATAGGTGACTCGGATTTAACTTTTCACTTTGAGGTTAACGCTCATGAGAAGAGGGGTATGACGTTACACTGACCTATCTGTGATGGTGTAATATCTGACTGAACAAGTTTGTCACTTAATTACTTGTTGAAGGACAACACTGGTGATATGCTGTGTTTTTCTTACTGTCACAAATCCCCATAGAGACACCCAAACCAACAATGTGTTAATCCATCTGTCAGCACTTTCCTACTTTCCCAGCCTGTCTGTGGAAATCAACCAAGTTCATTTGTTTCCGTGGAGGAGGAGCTGGTTTCGTAGTTTGTTTGGTTTTTTTTTGTAAATGATCCTTAAACTGGAGTAAAAAAAAAGGTGCATTTTACCAGACTTGGTGCAATAGTGAATATTTGCTGCAACAGGACTGCGCACATGGGATTAACTGACAATGAACTACTGTGTCCATGTAAGTGGTAATGAAGCAACTTGGGAGCCAGGGCAGTGGTGAGGCTAACAGATGTGTCAGTCATAGTTTCTGGGCGAGACGTCTATGGCACAGAGTTTAGGTATATAGTAGCTGTCAGAGGGATCAGTATAATATAAAATATAGAATATCGCCGGCCTTCTACTTTGTAAAAGAATAAACCAACCACTTTTGTAGGTTGTGTGTGTAGATTGTAAGTATTTCAATACAAATGTAACACGGTCTTTTTCAGAATGGCAATTTCTAATGATGATAGTTTGTAGCACACTTGTAAATTTGTGTCAACCATCCTGTGTGACATTATGGTGACTAATTTGTTAACTGTGTGATTAATGGCACAACTTGTGGTCCAAATGTGAACAAGACACAGTCACTGCCTGATTGATTAGCAGGTTCTCATACATGGTAAAACAAGAGGACAACTAAGTCTTCGGTATTAACACCATTAGAGTAAAACCAGGAGTAACTTCATCACCAGATGTTGTTATAGTTGTAAATATTCTCTGTGAAATTCAAGCATAACATCTGACCTCAATGCTGATTATCTACCTGGATAAAGTACTGTATGTGTTTGAGGAATGATTTAAAACAACTATTGATTTTATCAGTACAGTCAACAATGTCGTAGAGAGCAGAACACGGATGGTTTAATCAAAATTACTGTATGTTGTAGCTGTGAGGCTTGAGTTCTGAAGTGCCTTTTAGACTATGAACTCTCTTACATAATCAAAACACAACAGGGGAAACCCGTCAGATTCTTTCATCTTCTTGGTATTCTGTGGTGTGGTTCGGTGTGATGATAGAACCTGTTATACAGTTTGGTCACATTGTAGGAAAATTTTGCGTAATGTGTATTTTGTAGTACCGCCACATTGTATTGTTGCATCTGGCAAAACAGGGTGAAATATTATTTGAATGTGGTAGCCACTCTTCAGTGATGTGTAATTAACATTCCAGCTCATGATATATGAGCGGCTATGTGACGTCTGAGTATAAAAATGATTTATTTTGACAACACTGGCAAATCAGGATGTTGTACTTCGACTTTACTGTGACAGTATGAAGCCTTTAAAAGGCATAAAATCTATTTATTTTTGTCAAATTGTGTTTGATTTTTGCTAAATACGTTTGTGATTCTATTGAAATAAATGCTGTGCATTTTATCATTTTAAAATCTCACCAAATGTCTTCTAATGCATTTATTGATGTGTGTTCATTTCTGTAGGACTTGAAGTATGTGTAGACAGTTTGTCAAATTTCTACTTAAACAATGCATTACCAAAAGAGTGTCAGCCAGATCTTAACACCTTTATTCACCCACGCCGATTAAGCCATGGAGAAGGAATAATTAATTTGAGAAATAATTTAAGATGTGTTCCACCCACTGCTGCTGCTGTTGATGTGGCAGCAGAACAAAGACTTTTTACAAAAACATCATGGCTGAGAGTTTAAGGCTTTCCCTAATTGCAGAGCTGTGATGGCAAAAGAAGAAAAGGAAGAAAAAGTGAAGACAGAATAGGCACTACTTCACCAAGTTCAGGCAGCTGTAACAGATTCTGGGGATCAGCATCCCTCCATCCCCCTCACCTTCATCATGAACCAAATTTCTATCATCCATCCTTCACCGACTTAAGTTATCCTCCTTCCAGTACTTCACACATTTTGATAACACGTGCCTGAAACAATATCTATTCACAATATCTGTCTCTGTCAAAAACATGGAACAATCATGACTCTTCACCCATCGAAGCTGCCACTGTTGGTTTTTATCATTCACCAGAAGGAGAGGGGCAAAAGCTGGATTTACCATTATTCTGCTTTCACAGAGTGCACCAAACAAAGGGCAATTAGTGGAAAGTTTGGAAGGATCCCCAGTCTGGAGGTGTGCGTATACCTCATCTCCCTGGGAGACTCAGTGAGTGGGTGAGAGGCAGACACAAACCTGCCATGCTGGAAAAGCTGTGTACGGACCTTGTGATTAAACCACACAGCGTAGGAAGTACAAGAAAGCAGAGGAGGAAAGCAGGGATGACGAGTGCACTGGTTGACTTCACACAACCCCGATGTCAGGGCATAAGTGGCTCTCCCTATCTCACAAAGTAAAAGTTGTCCCTGTAAAACATTATCAAAGATCTGGATCTGAGATGTTGAAGGTTTTGAGATCAGTCTTGTAGATTTTACCAGTAATGAGGCGATTCTATCACATCCATTAAATTACTATACTGCCTCATACTGCAGCCATGTTCACTGACTTTGACCAAGCCATATACTTCAATTAGATCATATAGAGATTTTTAAGCCAATTTAAGCCATTCCACAAAAAATACCCTGGGTTGACAATTACATAAATGAAGTGAAATTTCATTCAGCTGAGATGAATTTAGGAAAAACTGAATTCACTTTTATGCTGTGGATTAAAGGAGCAAAGAGGCACCAGAAAGCTGTGTGTATTTTTGACTTGTTGTTATAAGAGAGAGTGGCCATCAAAGTGTTTTAGAAAAAAACATCCAGGGCAACTGGAGTCAGCCATGCGCAGCACTTTCTTTTAATCAGCAAGAGCAACACTGATCTAATGAATCACCCACGACACACTAAGAAAACTTAACTGATTGATCTTTTTTAATTTCTTCATGCCAACAAAAGAGCATACAATGTGTTTCACTGTATGCTTCCCCAGGCTTGCTCATTAATCATGCTAATACATAGCAGGTGTTACACATCGCTAGGTGTTCCAACATCACAAACAAAACACGAGGCGATAATGAACAATGGGAGATGTGCCTTTCCATTACATCTTATTGTCTCACTTACTCTTAGTCTTTTTGTTGTCTTCACCTTCAACCAGCCTGCTAAGCCTGTCCATAACTCTGCCAGTGATACTGCAGGACTGATCGACCACTGGCGTATACTGTATGATATTACTCATGGGAATGTTGGACTCAAATGTCATGCCCTTAAAGCAAACAGTCTGCACTGCTCACAAGAGAAATAAAAAAAAGACCATCTATTTCTGTCCAGGAATGCTGTATTTGTTTTTGCTGTGGGCTGTGAAATTACTCTATTTTTTTTTTTTTTTTTTTGTCTTAAAGGCTTTTTCAGCAGTGTTTAAAAAGTGAAGTGAAAACATCGTACCACCAATATACAGTTTTCAGGACCCTAAAGGATATTAGAGAAACAGCTTTGATTTCAGCACCTGTGTAAAATCTTTCATATGAGCATAAATATGTTGATTCATAGAAGACATAATGCCATCCAACCGTTGCCATGCAAGACAGAGCCTGGTTTGGATGGTTTCCACAGATCAACATTATTAAATAGCAACAGAGGGAGCTGTTTGTTTGTTTTTATATTATGTGTAATCCAACATACAGACATTGTCTGCTCCATGTGTGCATGTTTGCAGCCAGAAATGTCAAGCAAATATTATGGCAAGGTTGTTCAAAGTGTATAACGCTGCAGCAATCTGGTAAATATTTACTCTGCTGGTAATGTTGTAATTGCAACAGGAAGAATGTCAATAACCGTAATCGCTAAATTGGCTATTGATTAGAAGATATGGCACAATATTTTCAGTAACATTAAGTGTGCTTCCCACAAGATAAAAAACACATCTTCAAAAACAGCTGGTAATTTGTTGATCAAACCGATAGGCTACAACTGATAAACTTGCCAGTTAATCATCAGATTTTCTGATAAAACAATGAATCATTACTTAAGTGTCACAAAGTTAAAGTTGCTGATTGTCAACAACCAAAAAAGATTAAATGACTAAGTGAAGATTAAATGACAAACTAATGACAAACCCATGACATCATTGGTGACCTAAGCAAGAGCATACATCATCATTAACTACTGAAAATTGTGAGGGTAACATTAGTTGCTAACCTTAGCACATTGTATGTCTTGAATGAGCTGCTGACTTTTGGACATTACAGTTACAAAGACGTCTTCATTATCTCCCTCTAACCTCTGATTATGTCAAGGCCACATGCTCTAATTGTAATCTTTGTGTACTATAAGTCTGATTACACATTTCCAGTAATATTCTATTATGTTTGGTTTTCAACAATTTAAAAGTAAGAGGTAATGAAACAATAGCATTGGATATTTAGACTAGCGTCTCTGCCAAAGTTGCAAAGTTTGCTACAAGTTTGGACATTACAAAGATAGCCGGGTGTCTCTTTTTTTATATATATGTATACATGAGAACCAAACAGAGTTGAGTAATAGAATTTGATAAGTAGGTTTTAATTTCAAAAAATATTTTCAAAGTAAATATAGGTCAGGCAGGTGAGCAGGTGCAGGGCCTCACCTGACCCACAGCTGTGAAGAACTACATCACCCACAAGTCTCTGGTTTTGCGCAAACCAGCAGCTGTTTGATGTCGTGATAGTCAAGCTGCAGCTTCGTGTGTTGACCGTGTTACTATGAATTTATTGTTTGTTTGTTTGTTTCGTCTCAGTTTGTGCTCTCAAAGAAAGAGACGTAGGGGAACCGTGTCGGAGGAAAGTCCCGCACTTTCTTACTTACACTTAATTTGTAAGTTTCCAACAGGAAATCCCCTCGTTAGCTAAACGAGTTAACATGACCAGTTGCAAAGCTGTCTCACGCTGTTGCACTCAACACTTAACGCTGAAGCGGTTTGGACATTGTGACTGCAGGTGCTCTCCACACCAGCCCTTGTAATTTCTTCAAATACTGTTCCAGTTACATATGTTTTCCATATTATTAGCATTTATCGGACATCACGAGAGCTCCTGCAGCTTTATCACAAGGCAGAGGGAAAACTTCCTGGACATTGGGCTGTTACCAGTGACAGACTCCTTACATGTACTCAGCAAAAAGGAAACAACACTTGACACCATGTCATGACAGCAAGGTAAGTTATTTCTTTTGGTTAAATCCCATAATCTGCTAAATGACTGTTTGGAAATTGTGGAAGTTAGACGTCTTGAAGCTTTTCAGACTTCTCAAATACAGGATTAGTTGGTCAGTATAACTTTGCTTTGCCCTGGTAACAAGAAACTTCTCATCCAAATGTATCTCCAGTCTGTACTTCAGTATCTTTGCTGTCATAGGTTATGTCTCCTCTTCTCTGCTTCTGCCTTTCTCTCTCTTTTCTCTCCATGCTCTGTCTACCTCCATCTCAAACATTACAAACTTACGGCCTTCATACAGCATCAGTAAAGTTGGCCAACACATTCAGTCCTCATGAATTTTAAAACCTGCCAAAATGATGAAAAGCTAAAGTGTGTCTGGCTTGTCTCTTTGTTGGAATAGAGCCTTCCAGTGAACAGCAGTCAGCATGGAGCAAATGTTAGTTTTTGAAATTAAAACCAAGTTTAGTCCATTGCAAGATGTTGCAGCATTTCTTGTTACTGTAAAAGGCAACACAGTTGACACTCCTAGTTCCCAGTCACTGCCAGGGCAGAAAAGTCAGAGGTATCAAGTGAAATTTCTTAGATGTGAATGCAGATCAGTGTATTATTCTCACGTTGTTTAGTTGCTAAAAATATGAGATCTTCACAGACCTTTTCCTCCCCCGTCCATCTGCAGCAGATGGACAGGGTTCTTCAGGCTGACCACAGACGTGAGCAGCCTGGAAGTTTTTTGTTTTCTTGATAATATTACAATACTGAGTGACTGGTGTGTGACTAACAGGTGGGGACCAACATGATTGAGTGTTTACAAAATGCAGAGAGCAGCCAACCGTTCCTGTTCATTTTGTGCCTTGGGGACGGGTTGATAACGTGCTAGGTCTTTACCATTATTTCAGGCGAGGCCATCAAAACAGAGTCTTTGCTGGAGGCTGTAGATATTTGTTTCAAGGCTTTCTTTGTGTTTGACATCAATCACACCAAGCAGAGCCTGCCCACTTGGGAGTTTCTCCAGCATGTGGTGTCATATTGATGGACATGAGTCCATGTCTGTGAAGCTTTTGAGGACAAGTTTGTTCGGCCCACACCCAAGGTTTTTCTTTTCTTTTTTTTTTTTGGACATGTGTTGAAAGATAATCAAATTTGCTATTTTCTTCTGTAATGATATGGTACCATTTAGCCATCAGTGTGTGCAGCAGGAAACTTTTATCCATGGTTGAATTCTCTGACAAAAAATGTACAATGTAATTGACTGTACATTTACAGCAGCCTAATGTGTGTTTTATATGTTTATGGAACATTATATATTATACATCATATATTTTATTGTACATTATATGTGAGGCTATAGTACTCATTGTAAAATAAACCATACCATTAAATAGACAAAATAAAGAACTGGACAAATTAAAAATCTGATCTGACTGGTATGACATGTATCTTTTTGTGGCAGTTTCACAAGGCTTTTCAGAGGCTTTGGCCACTGACCTTGAACCTCTCTACAAAATTTTTCTTATATTCAATTGAATATTTTTTTGATTAATTTCAGTCTGGACCAAAGTGTGAATCAGCCAACAAATGAACAGAAGGTCTGAAAAAAAAAAAGTTCATCATGACGAACATGTACACGTTGTTTTCATGTGCTAAAAATCTATGTTCTCTTCGTGTTCTATCTAAGTTTCTGGATTTTGTTGCAGGAGAAGAGAAGACAAGGAAGAAGAAGATGAGACAGAAAAAAACGAGGCTACACAGAGGAACTTAACTCACAAGAAATGCGCAAACACAGCCTCTTCTCCTGCGGCTTCATCATATCTTTCAGGTAGGGCATAAACACACACTCACTGCTCCTAGAAGTGTAGCTTCATGTCTGAGTCACACCCACAGTTGAGTAATGCTGCCCTGAATCCAAAAAAACAACTAAACTCCAGAGGAGGGAATTCTCCTACAACTTGTGCTCAAAAATAGATCAGTGGGTAAAAAATGCTCCATATTTTCTTTTTTAAACCTAATCAAAATTCAAGACGAGACAGCAGACATTACATTGTTAAGGTGCAACCGCAGGGCTTTTATTTCACCGTGACATCGGAGGGAATTGATTTGCATTCAAATGTTTGCCTCAGTGCTTTTTAGAGTATTTATTAATATCCTCCACGACCACTTTTTTACTAGACCTGGTGTAGACATGGTGATGTTTTGGTGACTTTAACTGTGGCAGCTGCTCGGAGAGCCGCGCAGCTGACAGTTAATGAGAGGATGATGTATGTGGCTTCAGTTTTTCAGAGTGAGTCATTTCCAACCATCTGTTTAATGATCACAAGATACAATAACTGGAGAAAGTTTGAGTGAATACGTGATCTGAATGTACAACAGATGGTGGCTCCCAGTGAAACTTTTGATTGGTATCAAAGATTTAAAACCCCGTGATTATCATGTTCTGAGAAACTCAAGACCTAAAAGCTCGAGAGTGATTGATGGCAGACAGGGAGTCTTTACTGGAATGATGAAAATAAGCGTCCAGTGAGTTGCATTACATTATGATCAACTGAGAATGCAGCACATAAACAGTCCCAGTCAGCAGTTGCAGCAGAGAAAAGCTGCTGATTTGGTTGTATTGTCTCACAACCACACAGTGTCTCAGATCAAACACCAGCCATGTTGTGTGACGAGAAAGTGCACTCTGGGCTTGGCTAGTCGCTAAATGCAAATTTTCTGACTATGGATCCTTCATCTGTGACTGTGTATATGTTCACTTCCACTGGCAGACAGGGAAGTAAGCACTACCTTTCTGCTGTTTCTGATCATCCCTGCTGTGAACGCATTGCTCATTCAGTTCAGTGCTTGGGAGCTCAGAGGAGCAGAGTGGACTGGTTTGTAATTTTGCATTGAGGAACAAAACGCAGAGAAGTTGGATTTAGAGCAGACTGAGGAAGGTGCTGCGGTGCGCAGGACTCCCAGGGTGATGTTCAATTGTGTGCAGCAAATGATTGAGTGTTGTAACTTCTAAGTTGCCAAGCAACCAAGTGTTTTGTATGTTTGACGGCTGCAGTTTCTGTGGAGTTCATGTTGTCCATACATCCCTGTCTTTGCTGCTGCCTTATTCTAAAAGAAGTGGCATCAGTTATATTTATGCAGATTAATATTGCTACAGTTCATTGACAATTATCATGTTGTTGTAATTATCTTTGATGTGCACAAGCTGCAAAGTGCCTAAAGGAGAGTTCTCACTTGTGAGGAAGAGCATTGAAAACTAATGCATATACACCTGGTATCCTGAAGACATTCTTTAATATAAAATTACATATTATTATTACATTATTGTCAGTCAGTTCTTTTTTACAAAGTCAGTAATAGACTTGGATTCATTTTATATTATTCACATAACGTTCCCTGGTGAAACATGGGCCTCTCCTTAAGAAAAAAAAAAGCTTTACTGTTTCATTTATCTAACTCTGTGTTTGCAGGGCTTGTGTGGGTGGCAGAAAGATAAATATTCTGCTGTAGCATGCAGTATACAGACGGATGAATAATGTACTGTAAATTATAATTAGCTGAAGCCAGTTTGGTGAGATGACTCTCTACAGTAAAACAAAATCAGCACGGCCCAAAATTTGTCCTCTGGAAAGTCTTTCTCAAAAAGTTCTCCCAGCAACAGCTTGAGCATGTGATATGAGGTGAGCCAAGGGAGTGAAATACACCAGCTACAACACAGCTACATCTGAGTTCCTCATGTAAGTGAGATTCAGAGAAAGTGGTACTAAGCTAAGTGTGACAAATGAGGTGTTTCAAGTTAGCATGCTGCCCATGTTTACCAGTGCTGCCCAGTATACAAGGCACATATTCAGACAGCTGCCCCCCACTTCATTGATGGAGCGCCGCACGCAGACTCTCAACTTTCTCGAAATCCATTAACTTAGCCTGACAGCGTGTCACTTTAAATCCTGTGAGATCAATTTCTTTCACTCAATATTTATGTTTTTAAGCCTCTGACTACATCTGTTACGGGTAGTAATTGGAGTAATTACTGCTACCATGGCACTACAATAGTGTGATTATTTTATGACAACTGTTGTTTTCAATCTATAATCCATTCACTGCCACTTTCCCTGTTTCTCCTTGTATCAAATAAACACACCAGTGTGCCTTTACCTTGTGTCATTTTGTTATAAAACCCTCAGATAAACCTCAGGCTATGAGATGATGCCATGAAATACATCTGACAGGTGATTCCACCGTTTTCATTACCCTGCTGTCAGCTCAAGTGAAGGGTGCGTGTGTGTGTGTTTGTGTGTTTGTACTCCTATCATTGTGAGGACAAGTGTGAATTTTAAACCTTTGGAGTGAGGACCATTTTGTAAAGTGAGGACATGTAGGCCAGTCCTCACCATATTTTCATTGAAATAGCTTCTAGTGGCTGTATTTATGCATTTCTCCAAGGTTCAGCGTGGTCGTCAGAAAGATGCCAATATGGGAAAATTTGTGGAAAAACGTATTGTGTGCGATATGCTGGCGACCTGTCCAGGGTGTACCCCGCCTCTCGCCCCTAAGTCAGCTGAGATAGGCTCCAGCTCACCCGTGACCCTAGTGAGGATAAGTGGTATAGAAAATGAATGAATGAACTTGTTGTGTGTGTATTTCCTGGATACACACACTTTTTGCTCTCTGCTGCCCCCTGCTGTCACTACAATACTAACCACATCAAGGCCTGTTGAGTTGTGGTACACTATATGTCTGAGGTGATCTTATCACAAGTGAACGGCTTTAAGGAGGTGTTCTTCTGTTTTCCTTACAAGTCACATGACCAACACACTCATTAAACATGCTGTTGACTCTAAGCCATCTATCTACTGTCTTTATAATTTGCTCTCCTCACCTGGCCTCTCTGTCAGATAAGGCTCATATGTAAGATGCATGTTAAAAGAAAGCACAGCTCCACTATCAGCAGCTACAGGGCAGGGATCATGTGTACAGCACATCATCTCAATGTGTGTGATGTCCTCAGGACCACCAGAGTGAGAGTCAACTTCACCAGTGTGTCCAGGCAGCTATAGTAACTTTGGACGGCCAGAGACCATTTGTCCTGACATTCATGAGAATTATCAGTGTCCGGCCTACTGTTCCTATGCCAGCATGCTAGCTTTGCAGGTCTCAGCTTCTTACTCCCTGTGGTAGAAACTTTGTCACATAACAATAACAAGTATTGTAAACTGGGCTCATTATTGTATATCTCACCAAACTAAGATTAAGTCAGTCAGGGTTCAGGGCCCAAGAGGC
>OMNW01003797.1:4891-21810 GCA_900303245.1 Selene dorsalis
GGGGGGGGGGGGGGAATTCACAGGATTAGTTGTACAAAAGGCAACATGTGAACAAATATCATACTTTTGTGCAGTTTCATCACACACACTCACCGTACAAACTGTAGGCCTCCAGGAGGTGGTGCACGAGGCCGTGGCGTACATTAGCGTACAGGAAATAGTAGCTGGAGAGCAGGGAGTGGAGCGCCTCCAGCTGGCCACTTTGGATCTGACCAACAACAAAGAGAAGCACAATGAAGTTAAAATCTGAACTAAATATCACCAGTAACTGAAAATCCCATGTCAGCTCCCTGATGGGCTGTAAAAGTACTGCAGGTGGGCCACAAGAGGCCTTTAACAAAAACTACTGTACATAAAAGGTTTCCAGTTTTTTTAGATAAAACGTCATAAAACAGGGCGAGAAATTTCACGTCATCCTTCATCTATCTGGCAACATTTGTCATTAGTTGATACTGAGTCAGATGGTGTTAATGGCAACAGACAGGATAAAGGCTTCGTAGTTCAGTATTTACACTACGTCTCTTACATTGTCAGATACATATTGTGCACAGTGTTTGTTTGTTGCATCACCAGAGATGTTTAGGGTTTATTTGCTGATGCCACTGTTACACTAATGTTCATGTTGTGAGGACTTGATGTGCTGAGTGGTGATGGACGGGGACTGACCAGGTTGGAGGGCAGGTGCATGACAGAGCTGGCCTCACAGTGGAGGAAGGTGTCTGTTCCCTGGGGGTCGGCCACTGTCCAGAGATGAGCTGAGAGAGGAGACAGGACAGGTCACAGGGAGCTACACACTGAGTGTTGGAGGTAAACAATGTTATGATGTGTACTTTACCTGCCAGTACGAGGTGAGCTCTGGTCCTGTGGTTTTTCTCTGGCAGGAGAAAGTCCTCAAAGGCCCGCCTCACCTCTGGGTTTGTTAGAGCCAGCAGGTCGTCAGTGTCGTGGCAATGAGACGGACCAATCAGACTGTAGGAAGGGATCCATACAGGTTTGATCTCCACGTGTGTTGTTGCCAGACAGTTAAGATAATACACCGACTGTAGCTGCACTTTCTGTTAAAACCTCCATGAGATTAAACGATGATAAAGCACATACAGTACCTCCGTAAACTCTGCACTACGCGGGTGAACATCGCCATGGGAGTGCGGCCTTTGGGCTTCCTGGACAGCTGCAGCACTTCCTGCCATGAGACCTGGCCGTGCCGTGAGGACAGGTCGTTGCATGTGTTCAGCACAGAGTACAAGTCTGTCTCCCTCAGACCTGTGCATCCAGAGGAGAAGGCGGTGTACTGATGAGTGACAGTGGACAAGAGTCTAAACAATGGTGCAGGACCAGACACTGAGTATCTGTACGCAAAACTGATTTTTTTTTAACCTGTGATAAGTAATAATAAACTAATGTGAATATTATGACACTGTTTTCTACTACAATGACACTACAGGCACAAATGGCTCAGGAGTTTAGAAATTATGCTAAAAATGAATGCTGTAGTTTCTCACTGACTCATCGTACCTGTAGCACTGACAGTGAGTGCTGCCAGTGTCCAGCGGAGTCCCAGCATGCCTCTGTACTGGGAGCAGAGTCTGTCCAGGCTGTGCTGCACCAGCTGGCTCAGAGTCTGGGGCAAGTCCTGCAGGTTCTCCTTCAGCTGAGACACAACAACAGGAGGAGGCACTAAAATTATCATCCACGAGCTGAGCTGCCATGGGCACAAAACTGAATCATAATCAAGATGACTGTGTGTATACAGGATGCTGGTAATGTTGTTTTATTTTCTCAATCAACAGAGAAAAGTAGCAGAAAGGGAAAAGTGACAAATATTAACATTTATTTTTCTCCTTTTTTCTGCATCCACATGGAATATAAAATAAAGTCTAAGGCTTTATGATTATTGTATATGTTTATTTTGACATTTCCTCCAGTTGTAACACCTCAAAGTTTAAAGACTTGAAGGTTTAAGGTGTGCACTAGGTTCAGGTTCAGACACAGGTTTCAGTTAGATACTGGATATAAAAAAGAAGTATAAAATACACAAATATACTAGTTATTTCCTCTTTTACTTATTGTCCTGTCGTGTCTTAGAAGTCTGGTTTTCCTAAGTGTGTGGTTCAGGTTCAGGTCCAGGTTTAGTTTTGGTCAGGATATGAGTTGGGAAGAAATGAGGAGATCAGACCTTATCAAAGGAGGCAAAGTTCCTCAGGTCTTCACAGGCCAGGTGCAGGTAGAGAGGACTCGCTGCTCCTTTCTTCATTATCAGCGTCTGGAGCTGGACCAACACAGAGAAGGTTTTAGAGGAAAGCATAAAAACACTAAATGAGAAAACCTGACCACAACACAAGGAAACGTATGGAAGTTAAAACCTGGTTGTTGAATGCAGAGTCACTGAGCTTCTTCCCGAAGCTGTCCAGTCCTTTCTGGACGATGTCCCTCCGGTCTGGTGCAGTGAGCTGCCCCAGGGTGAACAGGACTGTGCTTCTCCTCTTTGCCAGGGTTTGCAGCAGCATCGCTTTAGATGTGATACTCACGACCAAACACACCCCCTGATAACACAGAAAGGGAGTTAGTGTTTTAACTGTAACAGACAAACGCCTGAAGATTTAACAACAAACATTATTATTTGTGATGTTTATTCCTTTCATTGTCTGCTGCTGCAAAATCTTATCCTTTAAAAACTGATCCATCTGACTGACCTGAGGCAGCTGCTGTGGTATCCAGTCTGAGTTGAGCTGACCTCTGCCATCTTGGACAGCATCCACCCCATCGACCATCAGCACCAGAGGTTTGTTCCTCTTCATCTCACTCAGTGTGGAGTGAAATTCACACAGCAAATCTCTAAATTAAAAAAGCACAGGTTCAGCATGCTGTCTGTGAATTAGAAATGATTTCACCCATCATCTTAACTATTCAAAATCCAGTCACTTGTAAGAGTGGGGTAGAGGTGATTCCTCTCCGGTGTCTTTCATTTTCTTAAACCACTGAACGAGGCAGCGGATCAGGTTCTCCACAGAGCGTGCTGATTGGCTGGCAGCTGTGGAGTAGGAGATGACATCACACACCAGGTTTCTCCTGGACTTGACCCCAGTCCTGAGGGCGTCGGCAAGAGCAGCCTGTATGGAGAGAGACAAACATGGCCGACGTTGTTCCTGTCAATCATTTCTCCTCACCCAGGATTTTTGACTCACTTTTTCCTTTTTTTAACTGGAAATCAAAGCTTAAATAATAAAGAAATGGAGATTTAAGAAAATGGTTGTACCTCCACAACTTCAAGCACTTAAACAGAACTACACAGACAACTTTCAAAATTTACCATGAAGACAGTTTTGCCCTCTCCTGGCCCCCCCTCCACCACCATCATCCCTCCTTTGGTCTGGGCCTGCTCCACCATCTCCACAGCTCCAGACAGCAGCTTGGCTCTGCCGAAGAACTGCCTCTGCAGCGCCCCCTGGTGCACCTCCTGCTCGGTCAGGTCCGACTCTACCTCGGCCTCCTCATCCTCCTGACAGAGGGAGAAAAATAACGTAAAGTCTGGATGATTATAAACAGTTTAAGATGAAATATTAAGATAATGTTTCCACTGTAAATCTGATTTTTGTTATTTGTCTCTTTGTTTGTTTTTATTGAAGGTTTTGTGACTCACTTCCACAAACTGTTTCTGCACCGCCGTCCAAAGGTCTTCAAGCACAGCCTTGCTAAAGTCCTCCAGGTTTTTCAGGTATGGTTTCCCGTCCACAACACCCCCCCACTCACACGGGTAACTGGGACAGATACATACTTGTGTATTGTCTTTGGTTTTAACATAATGTTCAATCCAAAATAACTGTGAATAACTGTTTGAATCCTACAGCTATAGTGTCGTCTGACTGACAGGACTCACTTCTCAGTGACTTTGATACGACCGTCCCGGATCATGCTCTTCAAAGCCTTCATCTTAGACTCCGCCTCCTTTGATTCAGGAACAAAGTCCGATCTCCAAGCCACCGGAACTGATCTGAGAAATTAAATTAAGCACATAGGTGGATTTCAAACACGCAAACTGCTGGACAAAGATATCAACCTCCTGTGAGGAGTTTTCAGATGAATGAGAAGGACAAATTTCAAAATAAAAGCATACTTGGTGATGTTTGGATCTCTGAAATAGCAGAACATCCGATCTTGTGCCGCACCAGGAAAAAGAGCCTGAAACTGACGGATCTCCATCTCGGTCATGGACAGACCTGCTGGGGCCGACGCCAGCTGCACACAGAGGAACAACAATATTTTAAAATCACTCACTTTTCTCTTTCACATTGAAGGTGTACTGCATCACAAAATGGAGGCAAGAGATTTAAGACCGGATGTTTTAAAATCTGTGAAGGCCTTTTTTGTGGGAACCTACATCTGTGTTTGTCATGACTTTTAAAGACCCAGAGATAACCTGATTTCCTTTGGAGTAAAGGTGAGAAGAAGCCAATTAGATTATGTTTTTCCATTGTTGCGACTGCTCAAATAAACACACAAGAAAACAAAGAAGAATTCAGTTTTCTATTCTCTTGATTCAATATCAATCCTCTCCCCGGTAAAGAAGTCCTACATAAAAGCTTTTACACAGCATTTTCTTCTCATTTGACTCGTTGTTTACACAGCGTGTCACAAGGTTGTCTTACCCAGCGGTACTGCGGGAGCTCAGGCAGCGCTGGTTTGGGGGGCACCAGGCCGTACCTCTCCCCCAGGATTCCCACCATCATCTGGCTGCGACACACCTCCGACAGGCACAGCTCAGTGGCTCGATCCGACTCCTCCTCCGTCACGCCCCAGCGCAGCTCCACCTCTTGCAGGTAGAGGCGGTGCGCCGCAGCACGACGCCTGAGCTCAGGGAAGACGCTGCGCACCAGGACGTCACGCTCGGCATGCATGTCTCTGAAGGTGGACGAGATGAAGACACGCACACCTCGCCACCTGAGGAGACAGGAAGCAGCCGGTGTCATTAAAGGCTGAGAGGAGAAAACATCTCCACACACCAAAATCTGTTTTTTTTTCTTCTAATTTAGAATAAAATCCCAGTCTAGGAAAATGGTAAAATGTTGTTTTTCCTCCATATATATAAGTTCATATAAGTTTGTTTGGAGCCAAAATCGAAATCACGATTACAATTGTTTGTTTTTTTTAATTTCAATTGTTGTTTGTCGTGAATATTTAACATTACAAAGAAAAGTGAGGATTTACACAGGCTATAAATGCACAGTACCTTAACTTCGGGCTAGCTGGTATTGGAACGACACTGTTTGAGGTCTCAGGACTCTTCGCGTCCTCTGGTGGTCGGATGTTGTACAGTTTGTCCAAATGCTCCACGTGCTCCAGCAGCCGGGAAGATCCTCGCTCTGCCACGGACCTGATCACATGATTAAAGAGAAACTTCAATTGCAACCTTCAATCAATTTGGCTCTGACTCTTGTTTTTTTTTTAAAGATAAAATGTCTTTTTCCCTTTTTTGGAGGTATACAAAATGAATAAACACACACATAAAGCAACGGATTTAAAATGTTTTCAATTCATGCAAATTATCTGAAAACAGCTTTAGGATAAAAAAATGAGCAACCAGATATTTTACCTCAACATCTGCTCACTGAAGCCGACCAGTCTCACTACGTTCCTGTCTAAGACGTCTTGGCCGTACAAACTTAAAAACACAACAGAGATTTTAAAAAAAATAGGTTAGAAACAGGAAAGGACACAAAAACAAAATTTACTTCTCAGTGCTGTATTAAAAACAACCTGCCTACGCTATGCAGAATAGTCCATATACTGTATTATCGGTGTGTTACCTGTCAGACATGAAGAGCTGCACATAGAGGGCTTTGCTGTTTACTGTCCTCCTGTAGTTGTTGATGGCAAACGAGATGTCGCCACTGATCCAGGTGTCACTCATCATGATGATGTTGTCAAACTGAAGGAGACAAGAGTATCTATATATATTTACATATATAAACATATACATAATAGAACATGGACACACAACAGAAAATGGCAGAATCACTGTGACAGAGATATAACTGGGAGTGTCCAAGGTTCCCGCTGAAATTCTTCTTAAGCCTGATTTAGTGACTAGTTAATAAAGCATCTGGAGTACAAAACATCAAACACATCAGATTATAATAATATAAAAGTAGAAATAAACCAACCTTGTTTTTCTTGGTAAATGGTGTGAAGAGGTTATCCTGGGATTCATCATCATCATCACTGTGTGATGCCTCCTGCTCCAGTGAAAGAGAAGTTTCAGACAAATTTCAACAATCAGCGACCTCTTACAAAGCACACACCTCTCCTGCTATTAAATATAAATGTGACATATAATTCAGCTTTAAAAATCCTGACCGTCATCTTCTTTAGTTGCTTCTTGACATGTCTGACGTTTTCCAAAAGGACATCGGACTTCAGCTCGACTTCTCTGATGTTATCACTCCATCTTAAAAAAAGATGGCTGTCCTCTGCGCTGCTGCTGATCATCAGACAGAGTAACACTGCCACCTCCTCCATCTGAGAGCACAGAACAAAAAGAGAGAGCACAGTTTGTTATTTTCAATCACCAGCTCCTCATCTGTGTCACTGAACCATCAAAAATAAAACAGTCCTTACAGAGGGTGTGAACTTGTCCTCCTCCTTTTTCTTTTTCTTTGTGCTCCTGACCTCCTTTTCCTCCTCCTCCTCTTCCTCCTCCTCTTCATCTATGTTCTTTTTCTCCTTTTTCTTCTCCTCCTCCTCCTCCTCCTCTTCCTCTTCCTCCTCCTCCTCCTCCTCTTCCTCTATGTTCTCTTTCTCCTTTTTCTTCTCCTCCTCCTCCTCCTCAAGATCTTGTGGGAGGCAGAAGTCCTGTTTCTGCCTCCATTTGTGATCCCCTTGTAGCCCACAGGGAAGGATTATTGCGGTCTGTCCAGGCAGGGGGGGCACATTATAACGGCAGGAGATCTGAACCGCCGTCTCCAGGGCTTTGCGGTACCGGTCCAGCAGATCGGTGGAGTACAGCCTCCGACTGCACACACACACACACACACAGTCTTTATTTTAAACTGCTGTTTCAGTATCAACGCTCCCTTCATACAAAAACATGTGTGTTCATGTAAGCATGGAGAACATAGGTAATCTGAATTTTTGTTGCTATGTTTTACATATTGGTCGAGCCCTACGGATAAATAAGAGTTAGGTGAAGTAGTGAGTGTATAAGTCAGGTGAAAAACACTGTTGTCATACTTGGCCTTGAGGAGCTGGGCCTTCTTCTGTTGGTATTGTCTGTAGACAAACGGGACTCCCAGCGCCACCCTGACCCGACCTCTTTTGGTCGTCTCCCAGTCCAAACTCTTGAAGCGATTGCTCTTGGGAATCTTTTTCAGGATGCTCTTCATGATTTCTGTGGCCGGAGGTATCACTGGTGTGGAGGCTGGAGGGCAAAGAGATAAAGAGGAGGTAATACACAAACAAATACTCAAACCTGAACAGGGTCGGACTTACGTGTTTGTCTGCTGACAAATTTGACCAAACAACTGGTATAATACCTGAAATATATCATCCTATCTATCTTTACCTAGACTAATGGTATTAAGAGTAACAGCTACAAAAAAACAACAGCTCAGCTTTATTTTCTTAACACAGCACTAATTATTATAAATCTGAGCTTTTGAAACATTATTTACTTCATTGATCATTTGAATAATTCAGATTTATTTTTAATCATTTTGAGATTTGGACCATTGCTTGGACACAAAAAAGAAACAGACAATGTGACTTTGTACACTTCGCAAACCAATAATAATCTGTCTTAAATTACAATAATAAGAAACATTACTCGGAGCCCTGTATAACTCCAGCTCAACTATGAATAATAATCTATCTACTAATACTATATAGTTTAGTTACATTGGGGTTTTGGGCTTCTGTGTTTCCTGTTTTATTCTCTTTGCCTGCTCATTTATATAGACATACATAACACTAAGTCTAACCCTATATGTAGTATCTTATTTACAGATACATACATAGTAAGTTTTAGTGCCACTAGTTGTTGCTGCATCTCACCCAGACTCTGCAGCTCCATGACGACTTTGTAGGCAGCGAGGAACCTGAAGGGAAACTGTCGGCTCTGAATCACGGCTTTCTGTGAGTGCGCCAAAAACAAACGGTGACAAGAACCTCGTTAAGCTGCTGATGAGAGTTTAATGACCAAACAGAGAAAACAACCGACTAAATGACATCTCCTGTCACTGTTCATTTCTTTCAGATTGTGTTTGCATTGTGATTCCCTGTGGAAAGTATCACCTGATTGGTCAGTCTGCTCAGGATCTTGTTGTGATGCCTCTCACTGATGCCCTGAGTGATCATGTTCCTCAGGTTCCTCAGCATGGCCATGAAGGGAAGAGACTTGTTGTCTGTACAGCGGAGATATTATTATTTATCAGTGTGTGATCAGAGGTAGTATTTCTTTTCATCTGTTTAACTGAAGCCAGTTGTTTCTTCTCAGACCTATGAGTTTCTCCCAGGTGGCGGCCTTGTTGCCCTGCAGACTGAGCAGCCGCTCCCACGTCTCAGGCTCCTTGAGCTTCATCCTCTTCCCGGCTCTCTCCCTGTCCCACGCACCCTTCATCCCACTGTGGTTGAACGCCTTCGGGTCAGCTGGATACCTGGGACACACACATGACCACATCACGTCTTAAAACTTCAAGCAGTACCATCCTACCATCTAAAGAATGAATAAATAAAACACTGAATATTTGAATTTCTGGTAGATCTATATATATATTTAATAAAATGGTTATATATTGTTAAAGGTAAACAGACAAAAATGTTAGTGTGAATTTGCATGTGTTTGTGTGTCTTACTTTTTCCCCAGAAGGGCCATCACGTGTTCGGCCGGTTCTTTGATGTGAAACCTCTTGATAAACTTCTTCATACTGAACTCGCTCTGTTTTTTATCCACCACCGTTTTGCTCTCCAACTGCAGCTGCAAACACATACAGAGCCATCAGGGGCAAAAGATGCACTCGAACGCATCACCACCTCTGTTGGAACCAATATTATACAACAAAAAAAACACAAGCGATGGGGTTTCATTACAAATGTCCTGGGAGAACACAATGTTGAATACAAGTATCTCTCAACTTAAAAAAGTAAAACTGACTCACAAACTTGGTTAGCATAGATGCATCCGATCTGAGCAGGTTCGCCCACTGCCTCAGCTGCCGATCACTGGGTTTCTGGAAATCCAAAGATAAAAGATGTGATGGTGGAAAGAGGACGTGTGAGGCACGTATTCACTGAGTCCACATTTACAGAAATGACTCGGTTGTACTAGAACAGAAACACCACACACACACACACAGTTTCAGTCCATTTCCAGTTGGGGTGGCTAATTATATATGTGGATTTGAACAGTTTGCAACAGTTTAATTTTTTAACCAACATTGAAACTGATACGTCTGAGAAGCAGCTGATGAAATCAGCCAGGTGATTAACTGGTCGGACCCTAATTGTATCCATAGTAATATTTTAATTGTCACATGACAGATCAATCTAACTGACAATGAAACATCTTCTGACTCCACCCTGATTAAGCATGTTAATAACAGTGTTACAGAGTGAGTACTTGTCTACCTTCTTCTTGCGCCTGTTGCGGTTGTGTTTGCAGCGGTGTTTGCGCGTGTTGTATTTGGCCAGTTGGTACTCGTTGAACTCCTTGAACTTGTCGGCCATGGCCTTCTTCAGGCACATGGGCATGGAACGGCTGAAGCACTGGAAACAGACAGGGTCACTGTGTTTATGATGAACTGATACTGGAGACTCGGCTGTGCAGCAGACGCTCACTGAGACTCACCGTGCTGTAGATTCTCACCACCTCCAGCCAGTCGGAGGGCAGCTGCACAGCGGCACAGAAGTATCTGCGGACGTGAGGCTTGGTTTCAGACAAGTTGGCAGCCACAGCCAGTAGGAAGTTCGCTGTGATGCGGATGTTCAACTCCTGTCGAGTATAAATGGCCAACTGGATGGAGGAGGAGGAAACACACAGTTTAAGACTGGAGAAAATAATCTGAACCCTTTCATCCTTCATCATGTGTTCACATGTTTTACTCACACTCACTTGAGTTTAGTCCAGTTTGTAGATGACAAGCTGCACTAAACTAAAACCTTATCTAAAAATGATGGTATATACCATTCATAACTTTACTTTGAGGTGATGCCTGACAAACGTTTTACCTGCAGCAAGAAAAAAAAAAGCTCCAGTCTAAAAATAAATGGGTGCAGGTGTAAGTTGATCCTCCAGGAAAAAAGCAACGAGACAATAGTGGAAATGTTAAGAATTAGTGGTGCAACAGATCATTGTTGATCTGTGATCTGTTTGGATCACTCTCCACAGATCGGCATGCAAGTGCTCCACGATCAGTTGATGGGGAAAAAAAGTTGTGCGTGTAGTGTGGAAACACTTCGGCACACGGAAAAAAAACGGGCAATTAAAAAAACTCAACTCGTCAACAACAGCAACAACAACAAAACAGTTTACTCTACCAACACGTGTACTACCACAGTACCCCCCGCCAATCTGAAAATGATCCGATCCATTACTCAAAAACTGTGATCAGATCCAATCCGTGAGGTTATCGATCTGTTGCAGCCTACTGAGAATAAAAAGGAACTATTTTTCAGCAGATAATGGGTAAAACTGACCGGTTCAATTAAATGTGAAAAGATGTTGCACAAGTAACAAAACTGTTGAAATGTACAATAATTGGAAAATATAAGCATGTGTCTATTTCTATAAGTCTTATAAAGTGTTCTGGCTTATTTTATATTTAAAAAAAAGTTTAGGAGCTGCAGTCTGTCCACCCACACAGACATGTGAGCTGCACACACCTTGAGGAGAAACTGTGGGTCACGGGCAGAGATGTCCTTGGCCAGGTTTATGATCCTGGTCCACACGCTGTTCTCAGCGTCCCAGTCCTTTTGGCCTGGAGCCGTGCTCTTGTTGACCAGAGAGCAACACACCACGTTCAGCAGGTGATACTGAGGAGCAGACAGAGACACGAACAAAGATACAGTCACTTTGTATAGTTTTAATAGCTGAGTCAGGTCTGAAGGCTGGTGACGACCTGTACTAGCACGGTGCAGCTAATAAAGTGGCTGGTGTGGGTATTTTGATAAAGAGAAATGCTAAACTTCAAGAAAAGAAAGAGGATCATTGATATTTGCTGTGTAAAACATTTCATCTACCTTTTTATCCTTCAGTTCCTCCTCGATCGAATCATTTCCTGCATCAAACTCCGCAAATTCTTCCCATCTGACATCCACAGTCTGGTCCAGGTCCTCAGTTTCCAGAGCAGGTAATGCCACGGCCAAACCAGCATGAACCTCCATCTCCTTCTCCTTCACTTCTTCAGACACATTATCTTCTTCAGAGTGCTGCAAGAATATTTCTTGTACCACACTTGTTTCTTCAGCACAGGACTGCATTGCTTCTTCTCTGCCTTCACCTCGTCCAACATCCATCTTCTGCTCTCCACCTGGACCATGATGCATGAAGGAAGGAGGATGAGCAAAGCGACTGACCAGAGCACCACTGGCCATGGATGTGGAGAGCAGAGAGCCATCAGGGACAGAGGAGGTCAAGGAAAAAGAAAAACTGGATGAATCACTAGTTAGGAGCTTGTTCTGGGTGCTGAGGAGGGGAGAGGTGAAGGAGGGTGATGAAGCAGAGGTGGAAAGAAGGCGGAGTGATGTGGAGGACAGGCTGGAGGGCTGCAGAGAGGAGCAGGAAGAAGGTCGTGCTGCGGAGTTTAAGAGCAGAGAAGACGGCTGGGTCATCATCATCAGGGAGCTCTGAGTCAGGAGTTTATTCTCCAGACTCAGAGGAGCATAGTTGGAAGACAAACTCCTCCCACATGAGGCGGCCTGCTGCTGCAGCTGCTGCTGTCGATCTCCGTGGGCCACATCCACCTTCTGCAGAGTCAGCGCCCTCATCTCTGAGAAAACAAAATCAGTCAGAGAGTTAAAGGTCACCATAGTTTCAAGCCATTGCACTCAATCATTAGCAGTTGAGCTGCATTCCTCCAACTGTTTAAACAGCCATTGTGCTGCTGTAGTTAAGGGTGTGTTACCCAGGTAAACACATCCATAAAAAGAGTTCAAAGTCTGGGAACAGCACACACCCCAAAAGACTTTTCACAAAGTTTCACTAATGATCGAGAGAATGAGAGAAAATGAAAACATTTATGAAAATGACAAATTCGGTACAATGCAGTTCAAGTGCAACACAGAAAGGGCTTAATGTGGCCCCATGAACTGACCTCTGGATCTAATTAAAACTCTTTCACTGACACAACTGCATTGATCTTTAATCACTTTGATTATCATACTAATTACTCCAGTTATTGGTGTTTTATTCAATCGACTGAGAAATAATCTTCAACCATCTGACAGTGACTTAATGATTAGGGTAATTTTTTGAGCAACCTTTTAAAAAGTTGTTTGTGCACTTAATGTAAACAACCAGACAGTGTTGGGGTCACTACCTGACATCAAGTCATATGCACAGTGTCCGCGCAGGCAGTGGCTTTAACCGATCTGAGATCAGACCTTATTCAACATCTTGAATTAAACCTGATCTTAAACTCACAGGTTTCCCGTGGGTGTGGTTAGTGCTGCGGTTACAGCTACGAACCGCAAGATCGGACCCAGAAAACTCACCGTAAAAGCCGCTGAAGTTGACACCGCGATGAATCCGAGCAAATGTGTCTTACATGAACAACGTCTCCGGTTCATGAACCACAGTGTCGGGGTCTGTTTCTGCAGCTGATTCTCACTGTTTTTTCTCTATTTCCTGGTTCGGCAGCAGCTCGGCTTTTGATTGGTCAGTATTTTATTTTTATTTTTACCGTAATGATGTGCATATAGGCACCAACCGTCAAAAAATATTTACATTCAACTGTTCGTTCATGCTATTATCCAATGAGCCAGTAACTTGGTGCATAAAATCAGTCTGCGGGTAATGTTCAGGTGAGACACTAGATTTATTAAAAAGATGTGACACGCGGATGGATTTTTACACTCTGCGGTGTAAGTAAGAGATGATGTCTGATGCGGTGTCCAATTATCAGGAATTACTTCCATTAATTCCATGGTATATACAAAAATCTCCAATGACAAGCCAATTCTGCAGATTAGAATCTCATTCTGAAGAGACTGGTTCAAACTTTACTCAAACTCAAACCACTACCAGACCCTAGTTTTAAAGTTTTATTCAACCAGATGTCAAGATACTTGGGGAGACATGAGACATGTTTGTTTTACATACAATGGCAAACCAAGGTAGAGGCGCACTATCGCCACGCTCCGGACTCGAGTGCCACGGAGCCAGTTTCTTTTCTGCGCGAGACGCCGAAACGACACGCGTGAACGACACACGACACTTGGGCGCCGAGAGGAAAGTGGCTCTGCTTCTCGGCGCTCCGCGACTATTCCCGGCGCTTCCGCGTGGCGCGTGCTCGGCGTCCCTCGCAGTAAACAGTAACCGCCCCCCCACAGTCATTGTTTATTGGCACGAAAATGACTCACTGTCCACATATTCATGAGCCGCAATGTGTTTTGTACACTCAAAGTTTCAGTGTGTGTGTGTGTGTGTGACTCCGTGTGTTTATCACGCTTCGCCTCGGACGGTTGACGCCTTCACGTCATCCCTTCATTCCTGTTCAGTGGACAACCCGTCGACCATTATCCGTGACATCACAGGGCTGACGTCAGCAGCCTCTTCACAACCCAAACACATCTGCTGCTTATACCGCAAAGTGGTACCTCAGATCTGAGGCGGAGTGGTGGTCGCGTGTCTTTACCGCGGAGAGTTTGTGTGTGGTCATGTGACTGCCTGGCTCTGTTTGATTGGTGAAACGGAGTCGAACGTCACCAGTGGCCGCATTTGATTGGTGCAACGGAGTCATGTGATAGAGCCTCCGCGAGCCTCTCCAGCAAAACAAAACAAACAGATCGTGCATTGGACGGATCGATAAAAATGTAGCGAGCGGAGTGTAGCTCAATGTAACGGAGTAAAAGTAGCGTTTCTTCCTCACAAATATACTCAAGTACACTGCATTAAAACTACTCTTACATGTAGCCTACAGTTTCTCCAAAATGGTACTCACGTAAATGTAACGGGGTAAATGTAGTGCGTTACTACCCACCTCTGCTCTTATATGGTCGTTTCGTCAGATATAATAAATTAATTGCCAGTAAGTAAATGACAGATTATGATCAAAGATATATAAAGAAGTGTAGCTTTCACACATTACATCAACTTTGTAACAAGTTGGTCCAGTTGCTAAACACCCAGACAGTGCTGGTCTGGAGTCACTATCAGACACAAAGTCATATGCACATGTCCACACAGGCAGTGGCTTTAACCGATCTGAGATCAGACATGAGTCAACATCTTGAAGTAGTCAGTGGTGTGTGTTTCCCAGAAACCTTCTGATCTTAAACTCGCAGATTTTCCGTGGGTGTGGTTAGTGCTGCAGTTATAGCTACGACCCACAAGATCGGACACACACACACAAAAAAAAAAACCTCACCGTCAAACCGAAAAACATTGACTCCGAGATGAATCCGAGAAATGTCACCGGTTCATAAACCACAGGTCGTGGTCTGTCTCTGCAGCTGATCCTCAGGCTGAACGTCCTCGTTCAGCGGCAGCTCGGCTCCTGATTGGTCAGTATTTACCATATTACGTTATTTACCGTAGTGATGCGCATACAGGCACCAACCCTCCAAAGTATTTGCCAGTATTTTAGCTGGCATTGTAATTTCTTTCACTTAACTATCAGTTCATACAGTCCTCTTATTGATCCTCTGTTTGTGGCACTCAGTATCTACTCCTGCTAAAGCTGTGACCTCTTAGGGGTCACACAACTATATTTCTGTTTAACATCACAAAACATTTTCAGTCAGAAACACCTATTCACCTGGTTGTTTATGCTGTCATCCAATGAGCCAATCATGTGGCAGCAGTGCATAAAATCAGTCTGCAGGTGAAGTTCAGGTGAAACACTACAATGGTGAAAAAGATGTGACACGAAGATGGAAAACAACAACAACAAAGATCCAAGTGAGAAGCAGTTCTGCAGATTGAAATACCATTTTTGAAAAGATAGGTCGGAGCTGACAGGCTACAGAGACTCAACTCAAACTCAAACCAGTCATTACAACAGAAAGCTAAGAAGTATCTCAAACCAATTATTGCTTGAATGCCACATTCTCCCAGGGTACTGCTGTTTCCTTTTAAGGCCATAATTTCCATATTCCAGTGGCTACACCCACTGTGACGATGCAACATGTCTCAAAGTACAAATCGTCTCTAACCGTTTTCTGTTTAATCCACAAGAACACTTCTTGGATGATGTAGGATGGGCGAGGAAATTGCAGAAATTACGTGATGTAGCCATGTCAATGTGGAGCAGAATCTAGTGGTATCTATACGTTGGCCTTGAGGGCTCAGCTCACAGTGACCTAAAACAACATATGCATGGACATGAATGTGGAAAAGAACATATGTGCTGGCACAATGGAAGTGTATCTGGGGACACCAAAAAGTGACGGACTATGGACTGTGCCCAGTGCTTTTTGACCTGCTGGTGGTGTTTGAAAATAAGGTGGCTTGTTTGGTTTAATATAACGTCAATAATGCAAGACTTGGACATTATTACAAATATATGCTGTTAGCTTAGCCAGCTGGGTACATCACTTATTTGTGTCCCCAGAAACACTTCTGTTGTGCTGTGAATTTCTGCTGTTTTGGCAAATTGATGAAGTTGTGTCTTTGTGTTTTGTTTTTTGTTTTTAAATGGTGTGCGTTGAGCTCTCAGGACCAGTGTAGGATATTAATACCAAGAAAAAACAATGCTGTTTGAGAAAAAGAAAGAATTACCTTAATTTATAAATGACATACCTTACTAATATATGACAGTAGACATTTACTCTATCATTAGAGGCATATAACACTAAGGAGATCAGTTGCAATGTGAGTAAATAAACAGGTGTATAAGTAAAAAAAAAAAAATTAGGATGAGGCAGAGCAGATAAAGTGAAGGTGTTCCTAATAAAATGTCAGTGAGTACAAAGAATACAATAAATGAAAACATCTTTATACTTAATAAATAAAACATAACTACATAACTGGTTATCTTGGTCTAAATAAACTATTACAGCAGTATTAAAACATGGCTGAGGGGACAGGGTGGCTATTAAGCGGCACGATGACGTTACCGTAACTGTTCGTGTGCGGCTCAAAGGAGGAAATGAAAATGCAGTATTTCCGCTGCAGCAGCGACAACGGGCACGTCAAAAAAAAGAAAAAGAAAATGTGGACCATAAGGACGAACTGAGGCCGGAGAAGGACCGTCGAGCTGCTGAAATCGTCTTCGTAGAGCTCCGTTACCAGGCAACGGTTGTTCTTTAAAGTTCCCAACCGAACGTTGGTCAGTTTAACGGCCGTTTGTAGGTTAAGTCGTCGTCTGGTTCCGTGGCGCTTCGCTTTGAGGAAGCAGCAGCTCGGCTAGCCAGCTGAATTAGCTAGCCCGCTAGAGATGGGGACGAGAGCCAGTCGCTTACAGGAAGACCCGGTCCCCCCTGCTTTCGGAAAAGATGGCACAAAGCGGGATTCCTACCGGCGACCCCGCCTTACCAGACCCACCAGTCTCATGGTCGACTTCTCTGGGAGCTTCGAGGACACGGAGGCCAACCGGAGTCGATCTGAGGAGGGCAGCGACTCGGACCTAGGGCAGCATGGGGCGAGCGCCGACGGTAGCCCCGCTGACCACCACGGCATCCCCCCTAGCATTAGCCAGCCGTCACCCGCGGACGACAACAACAGCGAAGGGAAACCCGAAGAAGACGGAAATATAAGCCCGGAGGCTCCC
>OMNW01003800.1:1672-20847 GCA_900303245.1 Selene dorsalis
TTTAAAATATGAAATAACTGTTAGGAGAGTTTGACTCCATGTGGGCCTATTGTACGTTCATTTTAATTCAAACCCTCCTGTGCGATGAGGAAAATTAGTTTTAGCCACATTTAGGATCTTATGGAAAGTGTTGGCATCAAAGGAGCTGAAACTGTGAAAATCCTACCAAATACAATTGAGATGCCATTGAGTCAATATCTGGTGGAGGAGATGTTCCTTTTGTTCATTTTTTTCTTTACTGAATTCATGGGTAAAGTCTTTAAGTACAAAAAAACACGCTGCACCTGCTGTCAAATGTCTTCTCCAATGACTTTTTCAATTTTATTTCTTGCTGCCACCCCCTTCTAGAAGTAATTTATCACCATCAATGAGGCACAAACCTCTCATAAAATCCTTCCTATCCACCTACATTAGTAATGTCAGTATATTAATCTTATGGAGTACTATTCATCTAGCTCCTGTGAAAATATCCTTTGAGGGGAGCTTTGCGAAGCCTAAATCTCACCAGACACTCACCAGTTGGGGAGAGTCTAATGAAAGACATTATCTACAAATTATAAAAATGTGTGGTATGGTGTTTTAGGACATAGAATATTGAAAACCCAGCTGCCTTGATTTATTTTTAAAACCAGCACCTTGCAGGTCTCCCAACTTAATGGAAGTGCATTATTAAAATCACACGAGTTCCTGTTTAAAATATCATATTCATGGCTTCATAAATGTTGAAAGGAAATGTGATATTTTTCTGAGTAAGTGCGATGAGAAGTCATGTTGAATTATGCTGAGAACACCATTTTACAAACTCTCGCTTCTCCTTAATATCATTGAATGTCTCCATAAATGATACACGTCTCTCAGCTCAGTGTTTTGATTTTAAAGTCTGAGATGTTACCGCTTCACTCACCACTCAGTAATCTTGCTTCTAGTCTGTATTGTGGACATTATCTCCACAGCACCAAACAGCCGACAGTCTAATTTAGCACCAGAAGAGATATATTTCAATAGCTGGACCTTATATCATCATTAACACAACTCAGAATTAATGGCATCCCATTTTGGTCAAACCTACAAACAAGCAACACATTTGTCAATGGCTTTATATCATACTGAAACAATCTGAATACAGATTGGGTAATGATACTAAAACATGTAATTTAATTAGTCTTGACCATAAAGGGTAATCTGTCAAGAAAGAACATCTTATTTTACTACAGTGTTTTTCACAAGTCACTTTAAAGCTTCCCAATGTCAGGAGACTTTCAAACTGTATTCTGTCCTACTTTCTTCTTTTTAGAGCTGACTTTTTACAGCTGAAAAATTAAGGGAGCCTTTGTGTCATCACTGGTTTATAGCTCACTGTGGGCCAGGAAAGGGTTGTGGAAAGTCTGCAGTGAATTACTACAGAGTCAAAGTCAGAAACAGCTGTAACCCAAACTGATCTTAGTGCACAAATAGTAGAATTCAGACAAACATCCACCAACAGCTGCTACAACATTATAAAGCAATGTAAGTCCTACTTGGTTAAATTTAAAGTGTACACTGTAGACACATGACAACAGTGAAGTGCTCTGCTTTGAACTGCCAGCAGGGGGTCCCAGAGAGCTGTAGTTGTGTGGGTGCCCAACACTGATTTCCACTCCTGGTGCCTTTACTTGCTTATGAAACTATGATGAAAACATGAAAAAGAAACATGCTACATAATAGAATACCATATTTTTAAAAAAAAATCCATAGTGCCCATGTAAATTGACATTACACATTGTTTATAATGATTCACTACTGTATATCCAACAGTTGCGTCTGACTAGTGGTGCTGGGATAAAAATCAAACAGTTTGAAGCATTCCTGGCACGTTCCTCTTTTTAATCTGAACTGTGATAAGAGCCTCTTTTTCCCATCACTCTTAAACACACACAAGGCATTGTCTTCTATTCCATTCCTCTTATGAACATGGCCTACTACTGCCTAATGACATCACTGACCCAAGGCAGTAGTGGGCCCTGCAGAGCTGGCGATGAGTCATTCCTATCCATACAGTCCAGCAGAAAACAGCAGGCATGCTAGGGTGAGCGGAGCCTGCATCGCTCTCATCAAATGTGATTCAATATGGACACCGATGACTGACTGAACGCTGCAATGCTGCTTAATGTCAAGGTCGTGAACCCAGTCCTTGTGATTTCTTCCCGTCTAATGACCCGGCTAGATAGAGAATGACTGGCAGAATAATTACTGCTCGGGTAAATATATTCAACAAGACAAGAAATTATCTTATTTAACAAAACTGTAAATCAAACTTCAACTTAAGTTGCTGACCCAGAGTTTAAAGACTGCAGCGCAATGTCATCATGTAATAAACAAGACCAAAGTTGGATTTACTTTAAAATGAATTGTTGCCAATTGTGAGAGTAGTGTTACTAACAGAGTTTGGTTACACACACGGCTAGAAGAAAAAAGAAAACCTGAAGCCGTGTCCAAACACATTACAACATCATCACTAAGCATGAATTTTTCCCTTGGCACAATAATTTCTGTCCTGTAAACGTGTCTGCCCCGTCAGTGTTACACCTTTTCTGTCCAATAATATTTTAACAGGCTGAATTTATTTCATGTGAATACACACATGATGCTGCAGAGTGTCCAGATTTTCACAAAAATATCTAACATGTGTCTTAGATACAGAACATTTTCTTAAGGCTTGTAGTTCTACAGAATTGAGGGCAGTCTCAGCTCCAAATACACCCCTCCTCTTTGCACAATTTTGGATTATTCAAGAGCTGGGCGTCAACGGTAAAGCGGCTCACTCTGAGCTTGGACAACCCATTCTTTAAAATCTTAACATCTTTATTTACAGTGTATGGTGTGAATGAGCATGCCTCAGCCCTGCCAATCCGTTTCATCACTTTCCAATGCTGAGTATATGTATCATCAAGTGTAGTCCACCCTAACCTCGTCTTGTAAACACAACGATTGCAAAAGTGCCAAGTAAACAGCTTTCAATACTAAAATTGGCTAATATGTGGCAATATCAAAACTTATCAAAATTGATCAGAAATTAAGTGCATGTCCTAAACTATCAACACAGGACATGGGCTTGAAGAACACAAACTCAGACGTTAGCATTTTAAACATAAGGAGTGTTAGTGTATCAGCAGAAGCCCCATCTTCTTACATATTACTTGACTAAAGGGCCCAAGTATATTTGTATGTGGCGTGACAGGGGTATGTAACAGCGCAAAACCTCAGACAAAACCTGAGGGCAAAGCTTCATTATAATGAATTATGACAGTACAGTATTTATTGAATCACTGATTAGTCTGACATAATTATGAACAGAGACGTCCCACAAGTTTTTATTAATATTATTTCTCGGAAAAATTATGTGATGCACTTTCCATCTAAAGCCATCAAAATAAATTATTGACTACAGAGCTTCAGAAATTGTAGCTAAATTAAATATATTTGTTAATATGGGTGCTACTTCCTGCTGTCTCCCACTTGGCTTACTCAATATTCTCCAATGATCACTTCCTGATTTTTTTTCTGTGGACATTGATCTCACCACTAAAGTCTCTCAGGAACCTTTTTCCATGTTATAAAATCAGATGTGATGTGAAAGCATGCAGGCTTTGGGGTTGTTCAATACGTAATTTCCCACTGGTAAGTTGCTTAATCAATAATTACTTTTTATCATTTTCTGTAAATCTTGTTTTGTGGTATTTTATCTTTTTCTGATCACTACATAGAATTACCACAGCACACAACTGTTTCCTACTGGACTTTCAAGCCCAACTGTTGCTTTCAACTTTTATCTGAGGTGTGTTTGACTTGCTGGTCTAAGCTGCATCTACATGCCAAGCGAGGGCAGAGTAGTGTCTTGGTGTATCGACAGTGTAACAGTACTGTGATCAAAGCATCCTCTGGCCTGACATTGAGCAAGATCCACCTCCCTAATTGTGTATATTAAGCAAAAATACAAAAACAGGCAGTTAAAATAAACTCAGCCGTCTTGAAACATATGGCGCAGGGGAAACAATGAAGTGTTTAGAGAATATTTTTACCACTGAACAGGTTTTGTGAACTTTACACTAAGTTGAGACAAACAAACCAAATGGATGAGGAAAAGACTGCTACAAGTCTGCCACTGATTTCTTGTCATGTTATGCAAAAAAAAAAGAAAAAAAAAAGCCCCATCCACTGAGGCTTAATTTGGCCTAGGATTATATGAAGAAAGCCAGAAAGCTGATTACATATCTGTAATCTTATTTTTCTAAAAACATTTCCAGTGGCTTAAATACAAGACAGGGCAGGGCTGACTTCTCCACTGAACCCCTGCGATGAGCAAATTCAACCAGTCTGAAGCAGTAGCAAACCACAGGAAAATAGACGGACAACCATTAAACCAAATATTTTCCTGCAGATATGTTTACCCAAGTTGTTCATCCAGAAAAAAATATTTCCCATTAATTAGGGCTTAGTAAGATAGCCAGTCTTCTTGCTTATTCAGAGTCAAAATAAAATAGCAGAAGAGATTTATAACAAACTCTTGATTCCCCCTCGGTTATTTAAACTATGGAATTGGTGCATAATAATTTAAAAACAACTATTATTTCACTCTTGGTCTTGTCAGCAAATCAGTGGTGTAATGCACAAGACTTCACAATGGTTCATTTCAGCAGAAACTTCACCAACTCTATGACAGCTGACCTTTGTATGCAGCAAAGCAAACAGTTCATCTACGCATTCAGTAAAATAATGCGTCTAATGTATACATTGAATTATATGCGGTACAGCTCACTGTTCGAAGCTCTGTAACTGTATAACTAGAAAATTTATGTGACCAATTTATGCAATGGAGCCGAGCGCACCCATCTTCATGCTACAGATCGAATATGTTGGGAGACACGAGATTAATTTAGGCCTGCCTGAGGCTTGTGAGCTAACATCCTTAGATGGTTATATGGAATTAGACCCCGAGACTTCACTTCACAATACTCTCCCACCCTCTGTGGTGAGAGAAACAGTGAGTAGGAGTGAGAAAGCGAAATGCAGAGTGACGTTTTAATACAGACAGCATTTGTCAGGTTTGAACTCAGGAAACAAATTAAACTGGGAGTGAGGCCAAACGGCCAAAAGACGATGTGCCCCGCCACATAATTCTGTTAATAACTGCTCATTTCAAAGGAACATCATATGCATCTATGTACCGTCATATCCGTAGATGGATAAATAAGAGATAAAAAGGGGTTATGAGGAGGACAAGAGGGATAAGATGATACAAACTGATAAGTCTAACTGATGAACGATAATTGGGGCTGTATTATTGCACTGTAACAAGATTAGGGCAAAATTATCATCTTATCCTCAATCTAAAAGACCGGCTGTATACAAAACATTTTTGCGGTAAATGGTAAATTTACAGCCCATGCTCTATCACCTGTTATCGATTTATCAGTATAGAATACAAATAAATGTTTGGTACCTACAGGCCTACAGAGAGTGAAACAATGAAACAATATCAAGTTAAAGATGAATAAGATCTATTTACATCCAGAAACATACATAACACCAGATAATCATAATTATTGCTATTGTAATCATATAATAATCATAATTACACAAGATAATTCTCAACCTGTGTTGTAAACTTAGATGACCATGAATAAAAACAAATATAATGTTAATATGACAGTCTGGCATCATCATAATTTAGCCCAGCAGATTACATGTTATAATGCTGTGTTTATGGTCAACAAATGTAAGATGTGTGAAGATAATGCACAACTTGCGAAACAATCCACACTGTGCCTCCTAGGAGGCCATAGTCGCAATAAAATAATAATGCGACTGGGCTGCAGTAAATTTACCATATTACCTTAATTGCTGACCTGAGCCTGCAGTGAGTCAACAGGAAAGCCCCAAACAAGGCAGCAGCTGTGGGAGAATTACGCTTCAAAATCAAATTAAAATGAATAATACTGAACAAACAACGTTGATGTTTTCATCCACGAGCTGCTTGAAAGAGAAATTTCCATTTCCTTGGCACGGACAACAAAATTTCTTACAATCTTAATATATGAACAGAATATATATGTATATGTACCTGCTGTCAAAGGATCAATCAGCTTAAGATAAGAAACTGTAAAAAACTATTTAAAAAAAAAACAACCAAAAAACAGTGACACGCAAAGAAATCCAGCATCTACAGTCTATTAAAGTTATAAAGACACACTTATGTACTGGGCAGAATTAAGGACACTGACATTCTGCACATTCCTGATTTGACATCTCATTTCCCATTGATTTCTGTTTTTCTTTACTTTAATTCCAACCCCATCTTGCCAGATGTGTGGGAATGGGAAAGTGAGCAGGATTTGAATTACTCTCGTTGGCTCTCTTTAGTAATTCACTAAACAAGACAACTTCTGTCACTTATATGTGTAGCTGTCCTCATTTATGGAATTATTGCATCTTGTCCTTTTCAATGACAGCAGGAATTCCATTCACTTTGGCTGTGATCTCTTCCCGTCTATTGGCATGGGCTGACAACATGCTGTATGAGCTGGTTCTTCTTAAGCAAACCGCACCCTTAACTCAGAGGAACAGAACTCAAGGCAGCAACAATGGAAATTTCCTTAATATACTGTCCTGCAACATGACTAAACTGTTGTCAAGTCAGCTTGGCAGAGCAGTTAGTTAAAACAGACCACCCTTTTGAAAAGGATACGTGTTTCAGAGGGTGTAAAACACGAGTGTGTCAGGGCAAGTAAAGTCTGCCTGATCCAGTGTTGGCTGGACCTGGACCAGCCCAGGTTCCTATCAGGGCCACCCAATAAATAACACAGGACACCTGACCAAATGCCCTTGTTTTAGTATAACCCGAGCCAACTGGCAAGCCTTCCCCTACTGGCATATATGAAGTTGATGTCATTCACTCAATACAAATGTCAAGAGTAGGCTAAAGCAAGTCTTTTTTGGCTCTGTTGCAAGGTGTGTGTTTGAGGGGGGGGTAGTCAAATAATCCATGTGCCACCCCCAATGTTTATTCATCCTTTCCTTGCACTAACACAAGCTGTCAAAGGCACTTAACTCCAATTAGTCTGTGGTGTGTGCTCACGCCAAGCAGTGCAATCAGTACTTGGTGAGAGACAAGTTGATATGTTACAGTGCAACTCTATCCAGTTGTTTGACTCTGTTGGAGACGCTGTGGTGAGACTGGAATGGTCATTAAATGCTGAATGCACTGATTTTTTTTTTTTTTACTGTGCTGCTGAACTCTGAAACCATTCATGACCGTTCTTTTTTCACTGTTGTTTGTTACACTCCAGGAATCACTGTGGACAGTAACTGTGCATGAGTAAGTAGGGGAAAAAAGAACATTGAGGATGGGTTTCAAGGGAAACATTTCCCTCGTCTACCGAGGCACAAAGTGTCTCTGGTCCTTTGTCTACAGCTTATGTTTTTAAGAGTAACTTTACCGTGACCCAGTCTAAAGATAGAAAATGTCAACAGTTGTTTATGGAAAGTTTTCTGCAGCGCAGGAAAACAAAGTATTCCGTATTTGTTAAACAAAGAACCAGGATGTGCCGCGTGAGAGATGACCAAAAGATGACCAGCGCATACCATCACTCTCTTGAGACATTATTAAGGCAGGCCCCCCTCCCATCTCCTTGACAATTCAGAAAAGGGCAGATCCCAAATCAATGGTTAAATAAAAGTGTATGTGTGTAAAAGTAGTGTAAGCTGTTACTCATTTAAAAAAAAAAAAGCTAAGACAACAGGAATTCCAGTGCAACAAGGGGAAAAGGAACTGTTCCTCTCTTGTCCTTTCGAGGTCATTCTTCCTGCCTCACGTAACAAAGTCATCACACACAGATGCTGCTGCAGACTCAGGGATCCTCTCAAGTACCAGTATCGTCATCTGTTTCGTCAGTCCCCGCTAATGTTGGAGCACATGACATCAATTAAAGGCTAAATCTGCCCCACCACTCGCTGACCACGACATTGTGGCTTAATAGAACAACGTTGTGTTGTGGTTCTAGTGATGCGCTCCAGCTGTGCTTCGTCACTGTTTACTGGGCTCTAGTGCAGAGAGAGTGGAGGAGGACAAGGAAGAAGAAGCGGGCAAGAGACAAGTTTATCTTCTCGTATCTTTTCCTCTATGCCATTTTGGACATGCCTGTGTAACTCATTATGTGTCTTTGGATGGCCTAAAGGCATGTATTGCCTTTTAAGGGTTTGCAAAGGCAAAAGATTCCATCAAAGGGCCAAAGGTCACTCTTGTCCTCAAAATTATCTATCAAACAGCACATTCATTGCTGGATCCATGACAATATTGCCAAACATCTGGAGATGGGGAACATCCCTTACCCAAGCAACAACCCTTTCCTGGCACTTAAAACCTGTTTCCTGTTACTTTAAAGTGAAAAACAGATGTAAAACTAATTGACAAAAATACCTTACGCGGATCTATTTGAAACAATAAAAACGAGAACAGCACTTGACTTTACAGTGAATCAGCCGGTCCAGTGAATATTACTGGTGTTGGACAGAGCTGCAGAGTCCTAGAATGACCTCTAAAAGGCTTGAATACACAGAGAATTGTCTGCTCATTGTTATGGGAACAGAGTTTCCAATAAAAAGATACTTAAATGCCTTTGACGTTGCTTGCTTAAACGTGTTTGTGTGTCCATGTGTGTGTATGTATGTATATTACAGTGTCTCTGCAAGAGAGCTTTAGAGGACTTTTGCATACTCTCCCTTGCCAGAAAAACTGAGGAAAACAAACACTGCCCATTTTACAGTAATGAATACGCTTTGGGAAGCAAATTATATAATTTTCCATTAACTCCCACTCATAAAATGTCAAGCATGGCTCAGGGAAACCTGTGACATTTGACTTTGTTGGCACATAACACAGTAGTTCTCTGCCATTATTTGACCCCTGACCCCATTCACTTCTGGATACTCATAACAGCACCACTCACTCACACACATCACTCACTCTGTCTCTAGTATCTGCTCCTGCTCACCGAGTCATTTGAATACAACAAAGTCTGATAAACATTTGAGCAGACGTTGTCACTTCACGTTTAGGTTTCACACATCAGGGAGGCCTATGGAGGATTTGTGCACACTAGTGTATATGCAGACACACACAGAGAGCAGCAGAGACCCTTCTTCAAAACGGTGCAGATGCTTTTTGTTCCTGTGCGGCATAAACAGAGCACACCAAGCCAAGCTCATCACTCTCCACTCTCATTGACTCATAGTGGCAAGCGGCAGCACTCATTCAGAAAAGGGAGCTAGGGCAGGTAACACCAAGAATACAAGCAAAGGTTTATAAGAATAAAAATTTCACATGTGCTCCATCTGATGCTGTGTGGGTTTAAAGCCGTCATTGTTGGAACAGCGCAGCCATCCTATATTCTGCCCTGCTCCAACTCTCTTGGGCTGATGTCTGCAGAGTAGATGCTTCATCACAGAACTAGAACCGAGGAGAAGAGCGCAGACGTTTCCCGTCATATAGGTCAAAGTCTCAGCTCGCGATTGCGGCCTCTGTCTCGGCGTTCAGGTGATGCACAGGTGAAACAATGGGCTTAGTGTGTAGCTCTCATCTCACGGATTTTTTCCACCTGGAGGTGGAGTGCAGTGGTGGTTGGCAGACTGTATACTGTATATATTTGCATAGTAGAGGTCAGGTACAACACAAGGCTCCCTGTGTTCTACACTGCAATAAAGGAGTTATCTGAGACAAGCAGGTGGACAGACAGGTAGGTATTAGAAACCATGGGCTATTTCCCCTGCTTTGAACCAACAAAGGAGAAGAGAGCGTGGCTTTTATCATTTTGCCTTCACATGGCTTCAAACGAAGTGAAACAAAAGCAAAAAACTGTTGCTTTTTATGAAACAAAGTTCATAATGATACCATATAAATCATGGTCTCCACCAATGAGGATGGCTGGCATAGGACAAATAAACAGATCAATATGTTAGCACATCAGCTGGCTCAACATCAGATCCCCCTGGGTCTAATTTGCATGAAATAACATGATGTAACTTTAAACTTGTTCCTCCCGTGTTAACACAAGTGAGCACACACCATAACAAGGCAAAGCTGCTTTTCATGTGTGTGCTGTCACATTTGCAAAGTCATATTTATACCCAGCTGCTTTGATTAATTTGATAAGTGCGTATATGGAAATTAGGGGAGTTGTTCTTTAACTGAGCAGCAGAGGTGATAACCCTCTTAAAGGGAACTAAGGAGAGTCACTAAATATCACTCTGCCACATGAGGCCGTTGAACAAGAGAAACTCTGTCACATGGAAACACTCATTACACCCTCACGTCCACACGTACAGTACATCCTGACAAAAACACACACGCTAATAAAGACATGGTGCAGCTTCCTTTTACTTCTATTGTCCCCCTGTGTTTACCTCTCTTTTCCTTTCACCCACCCTCCTCCCCTTGTTGAGGTTGTTGCTGTTATAATATTAAAGTTAAAAAAAAAAAAAGGTATTAAGGTATAGTAATTCATCTCTGTTTACACTGGAGTCAAAAAGACTAATACAAACAATGACTGTCATTTCTTGTTCCCTCTAAATTTATGCGTGACTGCAGCACAATTTGGAGCAGGCCTATTTATAGCTGACTACCGCCACTGCCACCACCACCCTGCAGCCTGAAAGTCACACCAGGAGATTTTGGGAGGCGAGTCCTTGAGCTCCTCTGTCAATGCGAAGCATTGCAGTGACAAGTTTGCTGATGAGGTTGGTCACTGAAGTCGCACTGCACCGTTCTCACCCTTAAAGCAAAAAGGTTGCTCCGTATGGATCCTTAAAAACCCACAGACTTTATGTATATACTCGCTTACATTCTGAGTGGATGGTAATCCAGTGCATGTACACGTCTAACTGCATGCATGGGCATTCATGTACACACAAACTCAAACTCTCATGCACATACTCTATGCAGACACTTGTACATGCACAACCACCTCTTCCATTTGCAGAAGAGTTGGTGATGCGTGTCTGTGTGTATTTACTATATTTGATGTCACACTGTGTCAAATCTTGCGGTACCAACAGTAACTGATGTGTCACATTCGCTCCAAAAGTAACCCCAAAGACAGCAGAGCTTCTGTACTACTGGCACAGTTTTCAGAGCAGTAAGGGAGAAAATGGTAATATAGAAATGAAAAAAACTTACTTGATATCCTTTTGTGAAAGTTCCAGAAAGAGTTTATTTATCCACTCCTGGCCACCGTACAGTGTGTTGTCTGTCTTGAGAGAGTCCCAATCAGAGAAACCACAACAAACAAAAGTATCTGGTGTGCATCTCTAACACAGCAAGTCCCACTCCGCTGCTTACTGATGCTCTCTGGAATAAGGAGGGAACTCTGCTCATAGCTCCCGGCTCAGAGCCAATCATGTCAGAGAGGTTCCTTCCTCTTGGCCAATCACATGCTCCAGCCAACACTCCCCCCTCCTCCGTTCATCGTGCTGAAAGTTCCCACAATAGTAGGCAAACTGTAGAGGACAGGAGAGGAGAGAGATTCATCAAAGGCAGTGCAAGGGAGGAGTGGGAAGAGCGGCTGTAGTAGTTGCTGTAAGGGCTTTATAATGGAGCAGTTGTGCAAACATTTCCATTGGGAAAAAGAAAGAATGAATGTATAAACAAACGGAGTGGCTATGAAGCTTTGGAAATTGTTGTGTAATCTGTTCCCAGATGGTTGCCATATATTCTTTAACCTATTCATACAGCTTAGACGTCTTTACCCATTATTTCTTGTATGAGGTTCTTTTGCTTCTGTCTTTGAACAGTCGGTGTTGCTGCTATTTCCACATGTATGGTCCAGATAGACTCTGCTTTACTACTGCTTTGCTCACTTTACATCACAGACAGTAGACATCTCTTTTGGAGATGTCAATAAAAATAGTGTTTTACCCCAAATTTTTTTTAGAGCTTTTCCCGCAAAAAATAACTGAAATGCAACCGAGTACAGAAATGAAGATGTAATCTGGTTTGACATTTTTTTACACAGTGGCACACTTGCACATGCACTTGCACCTACCATAGATGATGCGACTCTCTTGCTTCAGCGACCATAGGGAATTCAGCGTATCCTAAGAGAGGGGGGACGGGAGGGGAGAGAGAGAAAGAGAAAGAGAGAAATGAATTGCAAATGGTCTTTGTGTGTAACAACACCCTGACAAGGCAGATATGGCTTGTGCTGCAGAGCCAATGAACGTCTGCTGTGCTTGTGTACTGCTGAAACAGAGTCTGTCATATTTATTTAGGCTCCATAGCTATCAGTGACACACACTGACGCACACATACTCAAACACCTTTCTTTTTGCCCTGCAGGGAACTGGAGCCATGGTGTTTGGTCAAGGGGTGAGTTTAGCAGGGCGGGGACTGAGCTGCTGCGTTTTATGGTACAACGTTCAGATAATGATCTGAGATAACCCCCACCCTGCGCACAAAGCCTCATGTGCGTATATTATTTGGACAATAATAATGATGTCATCATGATGTGTATGTATATACCCATGCCATGTGCACTCTTTCAGAAGTGAAGTAGGAAAGGACTCAATGAGACACGCATACAAATTAAAGTGGCACTTCACATTGGTTTTCACTGTACAGTCTGTGAAAACAGTCAAACTGACAAGGAGAGTGTAAAAATATTTAGAAAACAGTCTCTAATATACTTTTTCAACTTTTCTGGTAGAGACTTAGACCAAAAGATTGATACTAGAAATGTTCATACACCACAGTCAAGTACTTCATTCACATATCAGCAGCAGAGTTGCCTCAGTGGTTGGGGTGGATCATGGGCGTACAAGCACAAAACCAGACATAGATTCTTCATTGTCACTGTACTCCACAAAAATATGTTTGGCAGCAATGCTCTTAGCAACAACATTTTTTTAAAATTCACTCTTTCACAAGTCTGTCAAGTTCTGTATTCAATTGCTAGAGCGTCCCTTAAATTGAGAAGGACAGCAGGTCAATGTAAGTCCAACTCAAACAGTGTACACGTGGCTATCATGTAACCCAGGCTTTAAAGTTATAGCATATGTGGATTTTTAATCACATTGCTGCAATAGGACCCATAATACAGAGTGTAAAACAGCACCTATGTAACAAACTCTATGTATGGGAGACATCAGGAATAATCACATCAAATCAAACTATAGGAGGCCCCTCTGGACAGCTGTTGCCAATTCTGCCTCCCATCCTTCCTTACAAGTCTGGAACATGCTCAGCTTAGGGCCATCATCCAGATAAATGGAAAAAAAAATCCATTACTCATACAGTATTTTTCTATTGCAGACTCCTGTGGCTGTTTTCCAACACCTTGTCCATGTTCCGACTGTTAAACTAGAAGTTATGAGAAAGAAAACCTACAATAACAAGCATGAACAAAGCTCAGAGATCCATAAAACCTCACAAAACACTCAGAGATGAGGTTATGGGAAATGGCATCCAGTTAATGTAACTGCGCTGTTAAGTCTTTCGAGAGTTTCTGAGAACACATTTTGAGGTAATGTTCTCAATGCTCCCCAAGTGGAGAGAAACATGCATACAAATGCACACTGAAGATAATGCACTTTTTTCCTCTTCCAAATATTGACTTTGAGGATGAACAGCTGTAACAGCCAGCAATTTTTCACAGAGTGGATAATAGCGATGACACCTGAGTCAGACTCCCTTTTCAGTCTGTCTCATCCATCTCTGGAACAAGGCGGAAGTGGCAGTTGTGCGTTTGTTTGTTTTTTCCAAGCCTTTTCTGAGTCACAGGTTTAATTTATCTTTCAAAGCCTTGTGTTGGTTAAAGGCAGAATGTGTAAATCGCATGAGTAAAAATCATCTATGAGCAGAACCAGGCAGCAAGAAAGCAACATGTTAATCTATTCCTTTAAGATGCAAACTTTGCATTAAAACTAAAATGGTACATTCAGGTTTTTACGACACAAAAAAGAGAGGAAGAAGCGAGACAGGCAGACAGAGATACAAGCAGTGAAGTAGGCAGGCCCTCAGGGAACAGCCAGGCAAACAGTCAGGCAGGCTGGGAGTCAGCAAAGCAAGCGAGCAAGAGTGCTACAGTACAAGGTTGTCTGGCCCCGAGGCTCGTCAAACTCACAGGAGTGGAAGCGTTATGCTAATACTATGCAAAGGGTGCACGCTTTGTTCCTCTTTCATACCGTTGCATCAAAACATCATACACAGAGTAAACAGCAGGAAAATTAATACACATTTACATCTGTAATTTGTCAGCACATGGAGAAATAGTTCAGTCTTTAACCGTGAAGGATGGAGGGCTGAAACTTCCTTGAACACATTAAAAATCTGGAAGCAGGCGACATAAATAGCCTTTCTCTGCTGCCTGTCCTTAAGCAGACGTGACAGCTTACAGCCACAGAGGCAGCAGCTGACACATACAGCAGACCAGACTCACTCTGAGGCCTTATTGGAAGACAACATGGTGATCAATAAGTTGTTTTTTGGGGGTGGGGGGTAGATGATATACCACTGCCAGGCAGAGATAAATACCTGGAAACATCCCTCAGTCCAAAATGCATCAGATTTGTTCCACTGCTGTGCTGCTGCATAAGGCAACTTATGACCATCGCAGGAAGGGAAGAGACGGGAGGGGGACACTCCTCGGGGTGTGAGGTGTGGGGACTCAGCGCTCTAAAGTTTTTTGCCCAAAGGGACAAACACAGTTTAAATCATACTTCTAGAGATGTAAAAGGTGCAGGTGCACAGAAATCCCACATTGTTCACTGTTTCGAATGCAACGGGTCATTCTAAGAAAGGCTTCAATGTTCTCCAGTGTGAGGATTTGGTCCTTTTATCTGTTATGTCTTTTAAGTTTGGCCTGTTAGCTGAACAAAACAAGACAAATGGGGCCATTTCACTTCTGGCTTAAACATGACCAAAGCATATTCTCCTCCAAATGATCCTGACCCCGATCTGGTCTACCTCAAGGCCAGTCTGATACCAAAACAATCAGATTCAATTATAACAACACAAAGATGGTGACACCATCTACGGTAACACAAGAGCCTTAAGCTGCGCAATCTTATTGTGAAGAGATGACATATTGTGGCGGAGGCTTTTTGTTTGTGGTAACCGGCATTAAATGGAGACAAACACAATATCAAGGTGCAGATCCAGAAAAACCTGTCTTAGTTTTGAGCAAGAGCTCTATCAGCTATATAAAAACTCTAATCAGATCAGTGTCACACACAGACATCTTCAGTTAGGTGGCATTACAGATGAAAGCAGACTTTGTTAGGGTAGTACAACGAAAGCAGCAACCTAGCAGGATATTGTTTTTCAGCTTTCATGGTTATGGTGTACATTATTTCAATTTTGATATTACAAATCATTCTTATTCTGCCTCTCTTTTTTTATACACAGAAGACAACTTGAAAGGAAGAGAAAGGAAGGCAGGGAAGGGACAGAAGAAGAATTGGTTATCATTAGTCAACCAAAGACTCACAATTATCTACAATACCAATAATTATTCTCAGAGAGCCATCTGCTCTCTGCTGACACACATGCACACACGCAGTACCCTTGCTCTTAATATCAAGGACTTAACAAACCACCTGAGCAATGCCTCGTTCTGGCTACATTCACTCTGCATGATTATCATTTAAATAGTTTAAGGTGTGAACAAGCAAGATTAGATTCACCTCTATCAAATCTTTCTACAAAAATCAGGAGTCCTGATTTTTGTCCTGATTCAGGACACACACGGAGGTTTGTTTGGGTTTTTTTTCCACCCCCAAACTGCAATCACGAGTCGCAACTAGTGTGCTACTGTTAAGAAAACAGACATGCTGAAACCTTGTCACTGTTGCACAGGATGTGCCAATGCCTGGAAGCATTGTGATCTGGTGAATTACAGTGTCTACACAGAAAGCAATTACCATCTAGCTTTTTCTCCCCCCCTTCTCCTCCTCCTCTCCGAGCCTCTGTGACTCTGCCATTTTGAGCCTCATGAGTCCTCTTAACAGTCACAAAAGTCACCAACATGAATATCTGTATATGAAAGGTGAGTGACAAACCCACATATTGCTCACCTAACTGTGCACTTCCATTGCATTAGCTAAGTTAGCCTTGAAATATGCTAAAGTGAGTAGCTCATGCTAGCCATCTGATGTCCAAAGGTAAGCAGCAAATACTACCCTTGAAAGTTCCAAAAGAGGAAAAGTCCAAAGATTAGAAGTTAGTGTTTTTACAGTCTTGATGTTACAAAGACTGCATTACTGAGCCTCTTGCTAACCTTACATTCCTGTAATGTGCAGCTAATGTTACTAGCATGTGCTGCTGAACTAGCTCCTGTTAGCTACAGCTAGCTACAGCTAGCCTTGCAACATTCCGAGGTTAGGAGGAACTAAAGCTATTAGTCGTACCTGTAATGTAATGCTTACAAATGGGCAGCTATGTCACTTGTGCTTAGATTTTTAGGTGCGAGTGAGTGTGTGGATGTGTTTGTAAACAATGCTTTGTTAAACACTATCTTTAGCACTGGACATTTTTTTGTTTTGTTACATTTATAAAAAAAATTTTTTTGGGTTAAATTGATAGTCTACCATATATATTATCATTGGATTAATGTGAGCAACTGAACATAATCTTCATCCTAAAACTCACCATGGATTCAGCTGAAAAGGAACCAGCTGCCAAACACTTCCCTGTTTTATGCTCTTTCTGATGTCATCAATTAGGTCATGATTGTGGGAGTGGTCATGAGCTCAATTGAAGTTTAATTTGCGTTATGTGTTGTCTGATCGGGACTACAATTCACATCTTGTATTCTTGAAGTTTACTGCTAAAAGTACATTTTGTGTGTTAATTTTAATCTAAGACAGACTTGGATCCCCTAGATGAAGTTTGGTTCTGCCCTGGCAAAACAGACTAGCCCATATAACCAGCTGTTTTCACTTGGAGGATGTATGCAGATGTTGGGGGTTCAGTGGTCATGCAATGCGTAACACAACTTCACACTGACTTTCACTTTGGGACACCCAAAATTAAAATTAACAGCTGGAATTGATTAATTTTTATTTTAATGTGATTTTTTATTTTTTTATTTCATTAGTTTAATTCCAATTCCTGTAGAAGCTGTATGATGTTACTGTAAAAGAACATGAATATAACTCTCCATGTGGTAGACATATAGACAGCTAAACACTCATCTTGGTCTGTAACTGCTGGATTTGCAGCAAGTTCACCATATGTAGGCTAAAGCTGGTTAATACAAAATGAAAGTGTTTGTTTTTTTTTGTTTTTTTTTTTACAAAAATTGCCCCCCCCAAAAAAAGTCTGTGCTCAAAAGTAAGAAAATGTGAAAAAGCCTCTAAGTTTTTAAGACCTTTATGGTAGGGTTGATGTGGTAAATTGGTTTCAATCAGAGTTTTTCACCAAATGTGTTGGCTGTTGTATATCTATAACTGTGTTCTGGGAAACTGAAATGCGGTAAATCAGATTAAACTGCACATAAACACTGTATTCAATGGTCCATTTCAAATTTAAATTGATTAGAATGCAGAAAAAAATGTCACTGCACTAATACAATTAGAGCTTGTTGAACTTATTTAATCACTGTGACAGAAACAGCAAAATGCTGGGATAAAGTATTTATTTCTCAGAATCTGACATATCTATGAAATTAAATATGGTTTCAGGCAGGGACAGATGTTACTGGACTTACTGGAGTAATTTTTCTTTTAAACACAAGGCTTTAAAGTATGGAGATGGCAGATATTTACAATTAGTCTGATTATCCTTTTACTCTGTTGGCTGTCTTCACTGGCCAAATTTTAGTAAAATGCTTTGCGCAATGGCAAATATGAAGCTACTGAAATGATCAAATACAACCTAAATCTGTCTAAAACATGTCAAAAACAGTTCTAAAATGTTCCTATCCCATTCACACAATTTGTGTTACAGTCATTTACAAAGATGAGCTGTCTCATTCAGCCTGATTATGACCTAGTTATCCCATGTCTCATGCACGAAAGCCATGGAGGGACCTGTGAGGGTGCCTTGGAGACAGACAGAGGTTGTTGGAGCTCATCATGGTGTAGAGCGATCATCCAAGCCCTCCAAGGGTTGGGCTGTCCTGCTGCCTGCCCTCATCTATCCATTCAACCATTTAGTTTCAACTTTACAAAATCACATTTACATGGACAGCAAAAAAGATTTTAATGATTTCTGTCATTTGTATCTTGCACTGATGTCACCTACCTCTTATGTACCAAAAGCTTTCACATTTGCTATCACACAGCACAGGGTATCTCTCAATAAAAAGCTCAGGGGCTGGTGGTTGGTAGCGATATCATTAGAGACCACTTAAGTGCAGAGGGAGCACACTGATATCTAATAGACAGGTCAGCGTGCTCCTCTGTTCCCTGGGTGTGATTGTGTGTATAAGGGGAGAGCATGAACTGACATACAATTAAAGAGAAAGACATGCATGTTTTGAATTAGAAATCATTATATATTTGAAAATGAAGATATATTTCCAAATTATACAGACAATTCAAGTCCAGTCACAAAATCTTAACTAGACAGGGACCAGTGCTCCACACTGGTCTGAAGCCATTACAAGCTTTGGCTTTATACAAGGGTTCATTTCAAAAACGTGTAAGATCACTTCTTGTAGGATACTCATTGGAATTAATCTTCAGTAATTTGGTTTAAAATAAAAATGCATATGCTTCTCTGTTGGTTGAAAAAACACATTGTATATGCTCTGGTGTAAAACCTTTCACATGTGGACATCTCGCAGACATAAAACCACCTGGAGGCAAGTCAGCATTCTGAGACTAAAGAGGAGCATTACTCACAAATACATTTAACCAAATTCCTGCCATGTACTGAAAACTAAACAATGTAACTTCCAGTCTCAGATGAACAGCACCTCCCATTGGTGAAAGCAGCTCATAACAGTAAGAGGTGAGCATCAATCAGTTAATATAGGACAAAGACAAGATGAAGCATTGACTTTCAGTGAAGCTGCTGGACTGTTACAAGAATAATAAAAAAAAAAAACAAAACTTAAAACTTTAAGTGAACTACTAAACCAAGAAAGCATACGCACATTCTAACAATGCCAGTCTTTCACATTTAAATTTTCTGGAGCTTGCCC
>OMNW01003800.1:20991-40523 GCA_900303245.1 Selene dorsalis
GAGGGAACTAAACCAAACAAAAAGTCACCCACATTTTTATGTTGTATACACACACACACACACACGCACACATGCACACACACACACACACACACAGACCTGTAAATCTTTAACATGGGTTTGCATCTGAATAAAACAAATACAGTGGATCCCCTTTCCACACCAAGGTTGATCCTGTGACCTTGGCAGCAATGTTACATTCACTTTTTAGTTCATTATAACATTAAAACTACTCCAGAGACCTCAGGCCAAAGTCACTGAATGACTGTAGCAACCTGAAGATCTTAACCACAGAGTGTCAAGATATAAAGCAAATACTCAAAAAAGCAGCATGCTCATGTTTTGTAACTGGTTGGCCAAGTAGTGAATCCATGTGATGGGGCATACTGTGATCCAGTAATACGCTATCATTTTTGCAATATGCCTCAGGAAGTAGTGTAGTGAAACCTCTGGATTCTACAAGAACCTTCTACTCTGGCATCTCTGTCACACTATTGCTTCGGGAGAATTGTTAAGTCAGGAGAATTAATTGCCATCACTGTTAAGAGAGCTCTTTTCACTCAAAGTCTGTACCATCAGCGGCTGTGACTCAAACCAGATAAGTGGGCATGCATTTATGATCAGACCTTAAAAAAAAATAAAAAAAAACACACACACCTTGTTCTGCATTCATGAAACCATTTAACAACCTGAACAACAGGCAGTGTAGCCTTAACGCCTAAAAACAGTTATTTTAGGCCTAGTGAAATAAACAACCCTCATCTTTTCAGTGCACCACTTTAAAAATAATAGGACAAACTGGGTTTACTGAAAAAGTCTGATCTCGCCACAAGAAAAAAAAAACAAAAAACAAAAAAAAAAAAACACACATGATCCAAGCACAAGAAGGTTTTTCAGGAAGCCTGGTACAACTAGTGTACAGCTGAGAGACCCACGGTCCTATCATAGCCCTATAGTCTGTATAGCCCTATAGTCTCTATAGTGGAAGTGATCTTCAATCTTGAAATCAAAATCAGTGGCATACGGTAGGAGAAAGAATATTTTGATATTTCCATAGCAGAAGTTGGGCTTTACCTTCAGTGTAAACAAGAGAACCCTTCAGCTTAGGTCTTAAATATAAATTTGGTCATAATTTAAAGATTGTCTTTTGCAGTTGCAAGTAGAAAAGTAATAAAAAAAATAATAACAAAGTCCAAACAGTTTGGGGTTGAATCTCAGACTACCACAGTGGTTTGCTTACGTAAATGAACTCCAAACCCCAAAACCCCCCGATCAGCCAAGTCGTGCGTCACTCATCTTTTTCATGAGCAGCGTTTCCATTCATAACGCCGTTGGTGTGGTGTGCCCATGTCTGAGCCTGCAGCACTTTAGGCAGCCTCTTGCCCTTGGTGTAGGCGTGGTACCAGAAGTTGAGGAAGAGGAACAGGAAAATCAGGCCGTAGAGACCAATGATGTAGATGAAGATGGGGAACTGGTATGGGCAGTCCTTCATGAAGAAATACTGGGAGATGTGGCTGGTTACCATAACAAACTGGATCTAGGGAGTTACAAAGAAAGGATAGGTAGATGTTAATTGCCAAGATTTTCCACAGGTCATAGAAAAAAAAGACAGTTTTAATGCCAAGATGTACAAAAACCCATGAGCCAATTAGACTGCTTAACGTACCAGCTGAATGGTAGTGAGGTATTTTTTCCACCACAGGTACTTCTGGTAGCTGGGGCCCATTGCCGTCAGGCCATAGTATGAGTACATGATAACGTGGACGACACAGTTGAGCAAGGCGTGGAATGTACCCAGACCACCTGAATTTGGCAAAGCATTAGGAGTGAGATCAGAAAGTGTCAAGAGAAAAATCATGTCAAATCAATAATGTCAGGAGAGTATTTTGCTTGTACATAAAGAAGGGAGGACAGCCTACCTGCAGCAAATCGAACACCAAACCACCAGGTGAAGGGCATGATGGAGTGATGGTACACATGAAGAAATGTAACCTGACTGTTCTTCTTCCTCAGGACAAAGAAGATCTGGAGGAGAAAAAGTACATGAGTTAAAAAATATCCATATATAAATTTTACAAATGTTAGATTTAGTGTAATTAAACCCAACAAGATAGTACATAAGTTTTCATTTAGGTATGTTTGCCACTTACTGTGTCCAACATCTCAATGAACTTTGAAAAATAGTAAAGCCAGCACACTGCTGCCATCTAGAGGAAACAGAACATTTTAGTACTGGTTGCAAATGCATCAAAAATGTTAGTAAGTTGGTCCCATATTCAGATTTAAATGTAAGTTGTACAGGAGTTCCTTACCCTCATAGCCTGTGGTGAATCAGAGTAGTCAACCAAGTCACAGCGAAAAGAGTACCCTGTGCCCCATCCTGACATCACAAACTAGTGAAAGTGTAGAAAGTGTAAACATCAGTAAACATGTTAATGTTTCTCACCATTGTGAGGCTGTATAATATATTTTACAATTAACCATTCAACTGTAGAAAAATAAATAAAAGTTGTCAATTAACGATTAAAACTCTAGAGAAAATAAATCATGTCATTCCAAATGACGTGTTACATGGTGGAACCATAAAATGTCCCGACAAGACTGACATAGCACAAGATCCGTCTTATGCATGCCTGCATTTCAGGGCTGGAAACAAAAAAACAAAAAAAAACAAGCATCATGACTCACCTCATAGCACATGTAGAGCGACAGTGCAACCACACTGAAGTTGTAGACAATCAGAACTCCTTTGAGGTCAAAGGCTTTGCGGTTCTCCATTATCCGAGGCCCTAGCGATGTGACAAAGTAAATGTATGCTGCAATGATGATCGTTTGAGGGAGAGGGGACGACATAAGCAGCCAGTTCTCTGTCCTCGAGTCTGCAACAGAAGCAAGTTGACACAAGTGTAAGATTAGGGTTCAGATCCAAAGAAAAGCAAGGCACCGACTCAAGCACAGACCCCAAACCCCATGATGCAACAGGGTTTAAAATTAAGCTACCTTGAATGCTAATGTCTTTGCATGGTCGAAGACTTACCTGCATTTTGGATGAACTCATCATAAATGAGTGCAGCTGAGGACTTTATATTATCAAACTCCATTTTCAGACAAGATCTTTGCTGTTCACCTAAAAAGAGCAAAAGACAAAGGTTAGAAAGTCAGTTTGGGTCAGATGAGTTGACAGGTGTTTAGATAGGAAGCCCAGCACAGTTGTTCATAAATACACCAAAGCTGCCAAATATACAAAGTGGGAAATAGACTCAAGTGACTGACTGATTTTCAACATTAGTAATAAAGTCCAAACAGGAAGTAAGTCCCAGACATCTCATTGCAAAACAAACAAGTGCAACCAGAGTTATTCACAGAAACAGGCAATGAAGGGTATCATTTCCTCCACATGCAACCGGTTATTTCATCTCTGGGTGGAACTTAAAAAACCTGATAACATCTGAACATAGTTTAACCCAGCTGAGTTATACTTGAAAAGGGGGGCGTTTGTAGTTGCGCATTAGAATAGCTCAAAGACAGGACTGTAAGAGGAAACTCAGCTGTTCTTGGCCATCGCTCTCACCATCAGAGGCAGACAAAGACAAGAGTGTACAAGGAGGACAATACCTAGCTGTCTGTGCCGCTGTTATCTGAGATTCAACAATCAACAATTCAATTTATGCATGGCAAGTGTAAAAATCATTTACAAGGATGCTTGGGCCAAGACAAAACCTCGACTCTTGGGCTTGGGATCTTTTACAATTACAGAAACTACTCTGTTTGGAAATGGTTTTCATTATTGGCAGCTTCAATGTAACGTTTCAAAGAGCCACACTGAAAAAAAAAAAAAGAAAAAGCAATGGAGATCAGAAAGCCATTAACACAGCCCGAATGGATGCAGTTGTAGCAGCTGTGCTGATAAGTGATAAGTTTGTCCATTAAAAAGAAACAGGAAAAAAAAAAGTTTGATGCCAGCTTCTACAGTGTGAAGCTATAACTTTTTCCTATCTAACAAGGCCTCACTTTGGGCTCTGGGATAATCACTTCATTTTCTACAGGATTAAACTGATAATTAAAAAAAAAAAAAAAAAGACACCAGGCACAACCACATCTTATGTTTGTTGTCATAAGATGTGGTTGATCATGTCTGAAGTGTCAGATTGAGCTGTTCATTAAAGCAACAAATCTTTAAAGCTTTCATTTTCAACATCAGTTGGACCCTGGCAGACCTGCAGGGTCAGTGCCGGGTTGAGTGGCAGGTAAAAGTTCACAATGACTGGATTGACTGGTTTATGAAAACGTGCCTGTAGTAATGGAGAAATGTACCAAGGGGAACTGCTCATACACTTGACTTTTACAAACCAAAGGTCGAACAAAAACCTGGCCACACAAATCCATCCGTTACTTTATCCTCGCTTCTAGAAAGCGGCCGTGCCACCTGTGTAGTAAATGTCACCCTCATGTCTACGAGCTGTTCATGTGCCCCGATCCTACATGACAGGTTTTTTTTTAAGGTGTGTCTACTTGATCTGAACAGGAACTTGAACAGGGAAAAGGTGCAAGTCGCTGAGTGAAAGAGGGCATGGCTGTCTGGGAGTCTCAACACTAATGAGAGGCATGAATGGCAAGTCATGACACGCCAATTAACGTTATAGTCATGGATCCTGATGTAAAGGCTGCTACTCCCATGACAGGCCTCCTCCTCCTCCGGTGTCTTATTTAAAGTCTACTATGTCAGCTCACACCACGTTTACCAAGACTAAAACCAACGCCTGAGTAAAAGATGGGCCCACAGACCCTCAGCGTGCTCACAAGAGGTCAGCTAGGTGCAGTAGAGTGTTGCAGATGAAGGAAGACCAAATCAGTAACCCTTATAAAAAAAGGTATCCATGTTAGGTGAATTAATAAATAAAATTGACTTCCTGAAGCCAGAACATAGGGGAACATTTTCAAGAACAAACTTTAAACCGTCTTTAAACCGAAACCGAAATATCTCCTCACGTGAAAACTATAGGCTAAATTAAAGTTAATTTCCTCGCGGTTTAATGACGCCATTAAAGTTTAAAGCCATGTGAAGCCGTAAGACTTGGCCTAAACACGCAGTATTCAGCGAGCCGGTGTAAAACTCGCCTGAAATGTTGTCGCTGTGCCTGAGTTTCTGTCTTTAGTATCAGCTCAACAAGTGGCTCCGTTGAGAGGAACAGGTGATGCAAGTTATGTAGAACAAGTCCAACTGCTGCCATTCGCCTCACAACCGCAGGAAATGTCCGTCTGACGTCGACGCGCTCGTGTTGTCACATTTGCCGTCTCTCATCTTATAATTCTCTCATTTTTGCCAGTTTTATACTGCCTTAGGATTCGTTAGGTAAAAATAAAGTTCATTTACTGACCTTTACTGTTTGCGGACGCTCCTTGAAAATCCTCAGTTTCGGTCGAATTGCCTGTATCCCAACTCCCCGCTCACCTCCGCACAGGTGTCTTGTACCCACCTCTCACTCGCTGCCAGGAGCACGCCCTTCTTCTCCATTTATTGTCTCCCCCGTGACCACGCCCCCTCTTGCTGATTGGCCAGTTTCCCTTATGCAGATATACGGATTCTTGGGTGATGATTCATCGAAGACAATGTCCCGATTTTGTAACAATAGACGGTATTAACACGTAATAAATAATTGGTTTCAGTCCAAAAAAAGGACATAACTTTACAGTTACTGCTGTTGTTTCCATAAGCTCCCCCAAACCATACTTCCACTTTACTCAAGTCAGGTAAAGGCGGTAGCTTTCTGAACACTTTTACTACATAACACAAGATACACACACAAATAAAGTGATACTTCAGATTAAGTGGGATAATAGAACTGAATGATATATAATGAGGACAGAAACAGTATCCTGGATTTAGAAAAAAATAACCCTACAAAATAACTAATTTACATTTGTATGGAAGAAATAATGGTACATACAACAGATCATTTTAATCACTACAATGTGATTTTGGTCAGTGTGAGGCCTCATGTAAGTTCCAAGTGTTTACAAGGCAACAAATTGGATATGTGAAACCGTGATGGGGTGGGACAGAGAAAGAGGTTTCAGCATTGTTCCCTGCTGCTTCTTTGAGCAAGAGCTGACAGAACAACTTCAAAACAAATCTTCCAAGGAATGACAAGAAAACCTGTGTTTTTTTTAAATGTCTGGTTACTTGCATTTGAGGATTATGGGCAGTCTCTTCTCTACTGAGCTGAACAAACACAAGCACCAAAAAATCTCTTTCCAGTCCTCCTTACCAGAGTTTAATCATAGATATTACAAAATGTATAAACTTAATATAGTGTCAGCATCACAATGTATGTGTAAGAAATTACAGTACGTACTCTCATCTTACAATCTTCACAAACACTGGTGGTCATCCACATGAGAATGGCCGAGGAGTTGGCTTTACATTCAAAAAAAAAAAAAAAAAATTGCAAAACAACAATAACTGTCATACCAAATGTATAAAAAGAGTTCATAACATTGTGAATACTTATAAAGTCATAGAATTAGTTTCACTTTAAGAGATTCCCCCTTGTCAGCAATGAAGAAACAGAAAAATGCCCCTAAACCAATAATTATCTTCACAGGTGTCCATGGACTTGTCATGTCTTTGACAAGTTAACTGTGAAGGGCCTGTGCTCATTTACATGCTCAGACAAGTGTGCGTCCATTCTTCCTCATGCATATAAAGCACCAGCACTAATCTTCATCACTGCTCCATGCGTCCTGAAAGGCAGGGTTCACTGTAGCAGCACCCTGTAACAAAAGACATTCAGCTTAATATCAAGTTAAGATGTTCTTCTTAAACAGATCCATTGCTGTAGGGAAAAAAAATACCAAGTGACCACACATGTTTTCTATTGCTGTGTTCACATAATAAGAATGAGTTAAACTGAAAAAGGACAGGTGAGAAGAAGACATTTGTAATTTCATAAGTACTACTTGAATGTGAGAATTGCATTTTGGAGCTGAGTAGATATGACAGTGCATGTGTTTGTTGGTGTATCACTCTCATCATGTGTTGGATAACACTGAGGAGTCAACAAACTCCTGAATCTCCTTGATGACAAGCGTAGAATAGTGCATACACATCCAGTAGTGTGTGAGTCCAGGTGCAGAACAAAAAGCAAAGTGAGCCAAAAGAGGAAAAAATGTTCAAACATGCTCCCAAAAAATGTATTAAGAGTGGGGGGGTTAACATCCTTTTTCAGGACTCCTTGGATGACAAACCATCTATCTATCTATCTATCTATCTATCTATCTATCTATCTATCTATCTATCTATCTATCTATCTATCTATCTATCTATCTATCTATCTATCTATCTATGAACCCTGTTCCCTCGTTTTGGCTTGTACCATATTTGCAGAGTCTGACTCTTCTTCCACATCTGAGGCACGGAGAACAGGAACCCACGCCAGGATATTACAGTCTTTACCGCCACTGTACAGCTCCTATATAAAAAAAAAAGAAAGCACACTGTTGCAGGAAATGAAAAAGACCTGCTGTCTCAGCATAACCTCGTCTTAAAGCAATCTCAAACAATGATGTCATCGGCACCACGGGAAAAACCAGCATTAACTAGGAGTTAACAAGAGTAAAATTAATTAACAAGCTCAAAACTGTCCACGCAATGTAATGCAACTCATGGGAGACATTGTCAGTGCCATGGGATTAATCAATTACCCCACCAGACACGAGGCATAAAAAAAAAAGCATTTTCAGAACTCAGTACCAGTTCTTGGAAGTCTTCCAAGTGCAAAGCTGCCCAACTACATTCTTATGCCTTTTACACACACACACACTAAACCATGGTTTGACATCAGCAACTGAAATTGCCCAACAATGATTCGAGGTTGGATACCTTTGTACATGATTATGCGTGACGAGGAGTATTCGAAAATGAAGACACATAGCTACCACATTAGTAACAATATATGAATGCCTGAGAAGAAGGATATAACTGAACCAGCATATTTTGATAGCTCTATATTATTAGTTTTAATTAGACTGTGGAAAGAATGATATAACAAACATGCCAGAGATTTGCTGGTACAGGAAGAGTACTGATTTCAGCCAACAATTTGAAATCAAATAAATATTGGTTTGGTAAGCTTTTATTTCTATGTCAATAGTTGGCTGGGTGTGGAGCAACAGAAGGCATTTCTGCCTTAAAAAAATAAAGTAAATAATTAAATGAGGATAAATTTTGTCTTTAGCCACACTGGTTTTTTGACTTTTAAGCTTAATGTACAGATACTCACAGCTCTTGCACATTTTGTGTAAAGTGTAAAGAAAAGGTAATTAAAAGGCTGACATTTTATAACAGCAGCTGAGAAAGTTATGGTAAAGTATGAATATTAAATCTCAGCCCCCTGGCTTCCTGAAAGTGCTTTCCTACAATGGCAACAAGCACAAGTGGAGATCTGTATGCTATAGATAACAGTGAAACTAAAGTAGCACTTACATTTGACTCTGTGACGGTTCAGATGATGACATTTTGGCTCGAGACACAGTTAACATTTAGGCAGAGTACTAAATTGTGTGTCACAGTGAGGACACCTGTATTTGCATTTATAGTAGCCGAGTATACCTCTGGAAATATTTACTTTGCCATGTTATCTGTCCTCAGTAAAGTGGCTCATTTGGAACTGCCATGGTGATTGCAAATTTCTGATATCTCCTACTTTACTGACACCACCAGAGCGGTTGGAAAGATAAAAACAGATGGTGGACGTGGATTCTCTTAGTGTAGAGAAAAAAAAAAAAAAGATCTGACTGGCAGCGCAAACAGAAGCAGGTAGGTGGAAATACAAACACAGACAGCACTGCACATGCATGTGTACACTGTCTGGGTACGGAGAATCATCCCAACCTGAGCCTTTGGTATGCTTTACCTGGTAGTCTGGGTGGAACTCGCAGCAATCGACATTGTTGTAGTGACCCCTGAGCATGGTGACCAGCTCCCCGGTGTGGAGGGCGTACACCGCAATGGAGCTGCCACATGGCACAAACACAAACTCCGGGCTGCAGCCGCGTGACACAGTGAACTGGAGCCTTTTACGACTCTCGTTGCACACCTTGCCGTAATTTACCTGGGGGACAAAAAGTTAAAGGATACAATGTTCAAATGATGTGTCATCATGCAAACAATGTAACACCATGTCCTGGATAAATATTAAGCTTTTTCATTTGAATACAACCTTGTGGTCACATGTAAGGTTTAACTTTTCACTAGACCAGCAGGGGAGGAAACCATCAGTTAAAACACAAAACCAAGGACACAACATCTTTTCTTTTCAATAAACAAAATATTTAAGAATAGAGATGTTTTACTTTCAGGAGCTGTAAGACTTTTTAAGGACTTGAAGAGACACTGAATCTAAATAACACAGGTACAAATAAGACTTACGGCAAACAGGATTCATTCATATGTGTGAACCAAGTTTGAACTGTGTAATACATCACTTTCACATATCCCAAAAGTTAACCAGAAATTCCCACCCCATCCTCTATAAATCAGCTCTGAGCTCTGCCCAGGAAAGAAGGTCATCTGCCCTCCCTAGTTGTCTTGTGCTTGAAGGCGGAAAAATGCCCACCATGGCAACTGCAGAGTGATGCAACAGAGCAGGAAATTACAGCTAGAGATCATATGAGAACTCAGGGTAGTGGCAAAGCTTCCCCAGGCTTCAGAGCAATGTGATGTTTCTTTGGTGTGGGGCTATGTATGAGGTCACATGTTTTTTTTTATTATCTTTTTTTATAAATCCCGGGCCATAAAGTAAATTTTCTTAACCGACATCCTGTTGGCTCAGTCTGGGCAAAAACCAATTCATGCTCTTTGTCTCTCTCTGCTCTTATTTACTGTCTTCTCTGTTACCATGGCCAGAACTAAAAGTCAAACCGCCTGTCCTTGAAAGGCCTGTAAAAGCTGTGATTATGTTAACAGTGGCAAATGTTAACAACATTGTTCGTTCAATGTTTATTAGCAGTTGGTGATTCTTAACCAAACACTGATTCCCGTTTCACCTGTTTTCACACTGATACCACAACATCATCATTCTTCACAGGCTAATTCTTAGGGGAGAAAAGGTTGGTTCATTCAGTAACTGCACCAGCTTGATTCACTTGTTTTTCTACAATATTGAAAAAAAAGGGGTTCAAAAGGGGCACTTAGATCCAGGATAGATATCTGGTCTGAACCCCTACTTCAGGGATAAATTTAAAACACATCAAAAAACAGTTTCTTGGGATTGTCTTGGGACTTGTGTGGGCTGTTTTTGGTATTTATTTAATTATTATTCACACTTCTTTGAACAGTCTGGTTGGTCAGAGGGCCCATATCAACCTTACCAGTGTGTTTTCCCCAGTGGCGCTATTCCATAGTCTCATACGGTCATCCGTTCCAGTCGTGAGTAGGTGGAGGCCATCACCAGTGAAGCACAGGCCGTTCACCCTGCCGTTATGGGCTGTGTTTACTGGTTAGAAACAAGAATGGCATGGTAGCAATGTATGTATCATCCATTCCTTCCTAAAACACGCTATAGTCCTACAGTGCATATTTTTTGACCTGATCATATCTCATACCTATCCATCGTTCACATTTGTTTTCTGTGCTTGTTGTTAGAACCCCTTCCCTTCTATTATTGCACAGTAAAGAGTAGCTGAGATAATCTGGTTTCCCATCGGCATGGGCCCTGTTGGCTTGAACATGCGGGGCCTAAGCCAGGTAGTGTTGTGTTCTGTGTTGAAAATGATTCATTTGAAAGTTATTAGAACTTACAACTCACAAGAACAAAACTGTACAAAACTGGTGTACTTTCTACAGACAACAGTTTTTAAATGCATCACCTGAAGCATATACAGGGCTTGTTGGTTGTGGCTCTAGATCAGTGTGTGCCCCCATTCTATGCCCCTTAGCTCTTTGCACATGTGTATAGTATGCCTGTGTAGCACCACGAGACATGTGCCATGTCCTGGGGTTGATAAAGGTCCCCCCTCGACTGAGTGGTGGATGGTTAGGGGGGAGGAAAATGCAAAACAGGTTGATGCAACACATCAGCATGCCAGCTAAACCTCAAATTGCTGCCAATTACACCATGGGGGTCTTTCTCACATCTGTCCCAATTCCCCTTCAATGCCTGCACTCACATTCTCTGCTTCTTTAAATAAGGGGCTGAAATATCCGCTTCCAACAGTCAGGATAGATGATAACATATATGTGCACAAGAAAGGAAAGGGTAGAGATAACAGTACCTGCCTCAGAGGAGGCTTTCGACTTGTCTCCACTGTGCTGGTCCAGAGTGAAGAGACTACCAGCGGCCCGACGCACGTCCCAAACTTTCACCTTGCTGTCTGCACTTAGAAGGAGAAATCGGGGAATTGTTCATTTTACTCTCTCCACATCAGCTAATAAATATATGAACCGAGAAACCAACCAATAGGTATGATGACAGGGGATTTATGGGCACAATACGTGCTTTGACAGATGAGCTTACTTACGCCAGTGTGTGTAAAACAGTGTTTGCTTTTAAAGGTCAGTTTTCTGTTGGGAATTAACATGCTGCTCAATAATAGAATATCACACACATCTCTGTGTGCCTTTCTGAGCCAGTTGTTTTCAAAATCACTTACAGTCTTCAGGGACAGCAGCACACTGATCTCAATGGGTTAATTAGCGGGTCTAGCGTAGCATAAAACAGGTGGGGACTGTATCCACCATATGCTGTACTGACAGGGCCACCACAGTGCCACAGTAACTATCTGCTAGGGATGTGGTGCCATTATCCTTGAATCAGGGTTGCAACGTAGCCAGATGGCCGGCAAACTGAGTTGACAAAGACTGCTGGGACACAGCATGGTGGGGATTGCCCTGTACCTGGTGCTATTTTTTAATGTGACTCTGAGGGCAAACTAGGTGATGGCTTCAGGAAGACTGGCAGCTACGAGTGCTTACCTGGCAGTCGCCAAGATGTGCTCGTATCTGGGCGACCATCGCACAGACAGGACCTCTGCTCTGTGACCTGGAGGGCAAAATGAGTGAAGCTAAGTTTTTCACTACATCAACCACAGGTGTGTGTAGAGAAATGAGCTGTAAAAGTAAGTGTGGTCTAGTCCACTGACCTTGAAGAACATGAATTCGTGAGCCAGACTTCAAGTCACACAGCTGGATTTTAGGGTTTTTGGTGCCAACTGAAAATGTATAGACAATGACACACTGCCATTATATCTTCATTTTAAATTCCTACTTATCAATACTGTCTAATGTATAGATTCTAACAAATATGTGTCTCTAGGGAGTAGTGCTTGTGAAGGCCAAAAACTAGTGTCCCAGGTTTTCACAGATAAGGTGTGGTATACCTTCAGTGGCAAGCTCACTGATACTAACAATTGATATACATGAGTTAACACACCCTGCATGTATACATGAGAGGAGGGCAAGTTGTTTTGTGAGATTTAACAAGGCAAAGAGGATGAATAGATCTTTGTTAACAACTAAATGGCCTAAATAACGCAGAATTAATGAGCCACTGCTTTTTAGGAACAGTTTCCCTTAAAAGTGTCTTCCTTGAAGAAATGGAAGACTCTGGGGATATATTCACACCTGTTTGACAAGTTTCTGTAACTCCTCTAAAGGGGAGGGACACAAAACACAAAAAAACAGGCACTGTGATTTTGTGCAGTGTAGGAATAGGCGTGTCAAAGCGACAGTCTGTGACAAGGTGCACCTATGGGCACATTTATGAGCACATACTCAGAAGGCATGTGTGACCTGTCGGTCCTGTTTAGCGACGCGGTGAGGTAGTGCCTAAATTCCTATAATGTTTCGGAAATCTGTCTCTAAACCTGAGTCCATGCATTACGAGGCTCTGACCTGCTTTTGTCCCCTTCAGGACCACGACACTTCATAACCTGGGGTAAAAACATGGATACCAGGCAGTGGAAATGTCTGGTGTGTGCTGTGGGGAAGCATGTAGTACTTTGCTTTGAGACACAAACTGATGACAGACAGGCCAACTAATGAGTTTTTTGTCCTAAATACTACACCTTTTAGGACACAAATGTCAACGGGTACGTTGCTGGTTTGTTTTGCGTCGCTACTTTAAAAAAAGTGGGTGCATTTCAACACACACACCTGCAATGAGACTGTGCTTCCTGGCGATGGGGGACAGGTGGTGGCTGTAGACGTTGCCCTCAAACTCAAAGACTTCAGCAGGCTGAAAAATGGCAAAGGGGGAGAAAGAGAGCCGAACAGACCAACAGATAGCGTCATTAAGCTGTGGTGGAAAATCAGCCATCTGCATGTTTAGCGCTGTGTATATTTGTGATTGTATGCTACATGAAAATCTCTATTTTATGATAAAATATACAACTATGACCTTGAATAAAGGCACGGCCCTCAAGTTTAACTCTGGTATAAACCCTCCATAAGATAAAACTAAAAGTAGAGAGCGAGGGCACAGTGGCTCAGAGCTCAGAAGGCAGCTCACCCAGGCAGCAGTGGTGGTTACAATGCAAATTCTTCAGCAACATAAAAAGCCTCTCTGTGCCCCATCTGTCAGTGTGTGCCAGCACCGACGTGGACTCAGCCGATGGGCGCACACACACAGAGGAGGCTCTGTTTGCATAAAAATACCACACGTACACACACTATGAGCACACCAACGCACAGCTCACACTACTGTGAAAATACACAACCACAATAAATAATTTAATAGATATAGGTGTGCACACGCATGTTTGTGTGTGTGTGTGTGTATGTGGGAAGGAGAGACAGAAACAAAAAGAGTAAAACAAATGAGAGGTCAGTGGGTTTTTTTCTGTCCTTCGCCTGACCTTTTGAGGTAACCGTGACGCCAGTGTAACTCTAGCACAGCTCAGGGCCTGCCATATGGGACTATGTGGCACAGAAAGGTAGTGAGCATGAAGCAGAAAATAAGAACAAGTGGGGAAGAGATGGTAAAAAGACTAAAAAGAGAGTAAGGTTGATGGAGCTCTAATGAAACCAAATAAACAAATTACTAATATGCACTTAATTGATTTAACACAATAAAATCTTGTAGCTGTGCACTAAATCTTATTTTAATAACAGTTATAGCATTGAAAATTTGCCAACAATGTGTTGTAGTGCTAGAAAGATGTTGAAAGATGAGTTTTTTATTTTAAAGGTTTTATTATTATTTTGTTATTATACATGGGAGAACTAATTGTACACGTCTATCAAATAGTAACTCAGAGTGAACCCATCACCTTTAACATGGAAAAAACTTGTATGTTTGTTGTATGTCAGTGACATGCCTTACCTTCAGTGTCTCAGTGTCCCAGACCTTCATGGTCTTATCAAAGGAACTGGAAACAAACATGCCTGTGTCGTAAGGATACCACTGGACTGTCTCTACGCTGAATTTGTGGACATACCGACTAGACCTAAGAAAGAAAAGGAAAAAAACCTAAACTGACAAGAGCAATAAGCACCCACACAGAAACAGATATCTGCACATGTTCTGCTCTGTTTTACCCTGTTATATTCAAAACACAAAACTACCACGCTGTCGCAGCACTTAAAAGTATTGTTAAATGTCAGTGAACAAATGATTGTGCCCTCTGTGGTCTGTAAATTGTAACGCTACATTCTTCTGTAGCCCTGTTCATCCACGTTGGTGCATGTGCTCATGATAAATTGTTCATGGAGCAACAGCAAATAAATTTTGATGAGTGTTCAGACTGGGGTCGCATATTTGAAATGCATTAGATTCAGGGCCACATCATGATTGAATGTTAATAGAATTAGGATATTTTCTGTTCACGTGTCGTTAAACCAGACACGTGGCACAGATGAGGGAAGAAGAAATAATAGTAGTAATATACACTGTAAACTATAGAAACATGCCTGTGAGAAAGCCGAGAGTAACATGTTACTGTAGGATCTCTATAGAATACTACCCTCTAGTGGACAAAATGAGTAAATGGATGAACACTCACCTTCCTACTGTGCAGACTGCCTTGCAGGTGTACTGTGGTTTTCCACTGAAGTTCTCCAGGTCATAGATAACGATCACTCCATCTGCTCCTCCAGACAACATGCTAAACAACAGAAAGGATTATTCTCATGTGGAGCATTGCTTTGTCCTGACACATTTTTTTAAACTTCTCACTGTTCTAAGGTTTGCCAATTAGCCCATTTGACCAGTGTGGAAATATATTGGCTGTTGGGTTATGTAATGCAAATTCTCAAACATTGAGAGCCACAATGCAGATTAATCACTGTGTGACAATGGAATAGTCTTAGCTGCACAGACAGATACTGTTACAGTTAAGAAAAAGTTAAGAAAATGTCTATTTGTGATTGTGGTGTGACTTCTCATAATGAAAATTGCCAATACAGTATTTAACAAATAGAATGAGACCAGTCAAGGGCTGTGTATCATAGCTTAATGGCATGGAGAGTAACTTTCAGAAACCATCACTGCAGAATGCTTGGTCTGATTTCTACTATTGTTTACTGTTTTTTCTGAAAAAAAGCTGTAAAGAAAAACAAAGACAGAGAGAGTATGCTTTTGCTCAATGCAAATGAAAACTCAGATGTGACACTGTGAAAAATAACAAAGGTTTTGAATCATTCACAGGTGCAGGTATGCATTGAGGCATTTAGTAATTTGTGGAACAGCAGTGAACAAAGACTTACTATCTGCCCTCTATTACTTCAATATCAATGGTGTTGATGCTATTTCCATGGACTCGGGCCACATCTCTGTCAGGGTTCAACTGAAGACTGAGGGCCCTTTGGAGATAAACAAAGAGGAGGAGTTCTGCATCACTAATTGATTCACACAGGTTTTCATTATTAATTGATACTAGAAAAACTCCAGTGGGAATGATGTGACATGACACAGTAGTTAACTAATAAAATAAGCAAATTAAGTACTTAAATGATCAAACACTGGCAAACTGGGTCTGTGGCTCTTCTGTAACAAAACAACCAAACAATCCCACACACTGACAGAATATCATGCAGTAACATCAGGTACCAAACTCACTCTCACAGCCCTGAACTCAAAAATATGGTGTTGGGTTAGCATAGTTTATTTGAAAGCAGCCTCATTTGACTTTACATTTTAGCACAATGTCGAATGAGTAAGAACTTGGGTACAGTGTGTATGAACAAAACCAATGTACAGGACAATATTTCTATTTAGTTAACGTACATAACTTCCATATATCACAGGTATCACTGAATAAGTCATTGAACCACAGCACCCAAGGTGATAGTCAGCGTGTATTTTCAGGCGTAATGAGAACTAAAGTCATCATAAAATAGAAAAAGGATATTTTAACCGAGTGAGTTACAACCACTCTCGGCGGCTAACACTGTACTGTCCTTCTTTGTGCTACCTGAGGGAGCTCTCTCACCTTCTCGTTGTCTCTGCACGTCGCAGTCGCAGAGGGTCATCTAGCCCAGCCTGTCTTGCAGTCAGGAACCCCAACATTGCTTCAGTTTGAAGAGGTTTGATATATTTCAGAGCAGGACTACTTTATGGTCCATGATACCGCTAGCTAACATAACTCACAGGCGCATATATGTCCTCCAACAAAGTGAATTTTTACTCCAAAATGGCAGTTTGTGCGTCAAACACGGCATTGTGTTGTAACCATACAAAACCGTGGCTAAATATGCTAGATAAAGCTAGTTGTGTTATTTTCTGTGTATTTCACATTAATTTCTACTAGCTTTGCGGCAGCTTCACAACATTAGTCGGCCATATTGGAAACCTATGGTACGTTCAATGACAAGTGCGATGATTGGCTGGTAAAGTACAGCTGTCCAATCAGAAAGCAGTTTATTGGTTCTCTTACCCAGGAATACTTGCATAAACACCACAGAAAGGGCACACAGCTCAACAGGGACACCACAATACCACTCTAAACCTTTGGGTTATCCTGCAAACATGAGCAGGCTGGCAGGTGTTTTTCGGCGGGCGTTTGGTTTAGTACGTGAGCACGTCGGGACAGATCACTTTGGGAATAAATATTACTTTGTCCCAGAACAGAAGACATGGACAGGTAGGTAAAGGCATTGACTGCTAAAATTAGGCAGCCGTGATTACGTAAGTGTGTTTACAGACCTAACACATTAGGACTAATAAGGATTACTTCACTGTGCAGAACTTGTTTTTTGCCTTTCTGTGTTCATTACATTTCAATATGTCTGCAGACTGACTGAATTTACCACCGCCGTGGAAACATGTTCTATCATATAGCCTCTGATTCTTGTTTTGTTTAGTTTCGTCTTGTTAAACGTTGACAGTATAGCTATATACTTTTTACCCTGCATCTATATGGCACTGCTCTCCTCCTAAAATGTGTTGTGGTTGACTAACTTGATCCTAACCCTTTTCACTATTGTAGTATTATCAGCGCGCCACTAGATGGAGCGACAGTCTCAATATGAGTATTGTCATTTACAGTTTTGAATTTTATGTCTTAGTCTTAAATAAAATGCATCTCACTACAGTTAAGATATCTTACTGATTTCAGGAGACAGAATTTCCCACTTTTTCACTCTTCCTGGCCTTCAAAGGGAATGTTGCAGAGGAAATATGAGAGGATTTAGAAGGAGGTCATATATCCCTACTGACACATGGCAATGCTACAGTATGTAATGCTCAAGCCAAGCAGTAGAACTGTGTCATCAGGCTAATCCATGGTGGGATGCCAATGGTGTCCTTCACACAGTCTCTGACTGCCACAAGGCCAAGGGCATGCTCATTGGCCTTGCAGACTTGATGTCCAGGCTTACTGTAAGCCCTTCTCCAGTCGCCCTTTTATTTTTTTATTAAGCGTCTTAAAGAAGTTTGTCTAGCACAGGAAGATGATGAACTGCCGACCATCGTTATGACTCAACAGTGTTTGAAAGGAAGCTTTGATGGCAGATACAGAGATATTAAGATAACTCTCAAAAATACACACATTGTGGAAATTCATATTTGTTATATTCCATAACCAAAGCTGAACATGAAGCATATATGAAGCGCATTGAAAACATAGTGATGCCTTAAGGGTACATTAATCCAGGCAAGGGCCCCTTCACCTTAAATCATCATCAGCAGGGGTTCTATCCAGACTACGTAGAGGTTAGGGGTCACAGGTCAAAGAGCACCACCTTTGTCTGATCCAGACATGACACCGCTGGTTAACAAGCCGAGGACTTTATTGTTAACAAAGTGTTATTGCGTCTCCTAAAATTTGCCAGAATTATTGCTTGGGCAGAGTTGACACCTTTTTTCAGATATTGTCTAATCTGGGAACTTGTCTACGCAGCAGTAATCTGTGAATAATCTTACCCCACCAACACATTCTCTTGTTTATCTCCCTCTCTTGGTGCCGCATGACACAAGCAAGATAAAGTTTATCTTTGACATGAATAGGCTGAGTAGATTTGATATAGCACCAACATTTAATGGTACTTCTCTCAGAGGATGAAACAAAGATTTATTGTTTTATTTTTTTTGTAGCCAGAGAGAGACCAACCTCTGGCTAGTTGCATAGCTGGTTTCTTTCTGGCTGAACTTGACTTTGTGCTTCACCTTTTCTCAGTGGTTTGCAGGGAAACTCGTGCCCACCTCGTATTTATAATTCATTACAAGGCTGCTCCTCCACCACTGGCTGTCAGACTATTCAAATGAGACATCACAGAAGCCCATTTTCCAGCACGCTACAGGCTACTGTATTCACTGTCCAATCACAATGACTGACGCTGTGGAGAGGCTAGTTGGCCTGTAGACAACAAAAACACTCATGAACCATCCAGCAGACACAGAGAGAGAGTCATATTTACATTCATAATAAACAAACAGAAATATATGGCCAACGCATTTGTCTCTTTTTCTGTGCTACTCACCTCGTCCAGCCTTGTGGAAGTAAAGCGGATGCATTATTCAGTCCATATGTCTTGCTAAAGCGAGCTCTTTTTGATCTTAAACTGATAGGCCAAGCGTGGGCTCAGGGCCTCGAGGCATGGACCGCAGGGCTTTCTACTGCAGCTCGAGTAGTGGTTGAAGTAGTGAGTCTCTCTCACTCTCTTTCTCTCTCAACCCTACTTGTTCCATTCATTTGACCATCCTTAGTGCTCAGTCCGTCCCTCTCTACCTTTATCCATGCTTTGCTGCTCCCATGTTCTACCTCTCACAATCTGTTATCTTTAGGAAACTGGGGCGTAAGCAATTCTGCGTGTGGTGGGCTATGCATGAGGGACATTAATGGTTGCTGAGACAGAAAAGAAAAAGGAAGCACCTTCTTGTTTTGTGTGGTTGTTTTCTATCTGATTTCAACATTCTCCTCTTAGGTTGAACTCTTTATTTGCCTGCAGTTTGTCCTTCCCTCCCTTGCTCCTCCTCTTCATTGCTGCCTTTCAATTTTCCTCCTTTGAGGCCAGTTCAGTGAAGATTTATATTCAAAACTTTAGAGTAGTTCAGTAGTGTGGAGTGCTAGACCCAGCAGAGAGCTTAGCAGCCACC
>OMNW01003806.1:7967-24576 GCA_900303245.1 Selene dorsalis
TGTTTGACTTCGGCTCTGATTTTCCCTCATGCTTGTGCTTTATTCCTCCTTCATTTATCTCTCTCTAAACCATATTCATCCTATCTAGCTCACTGACCCTTGTCATTTCTCTTATCAACCAACTCTGATTCTCTCTCCCCCCCTCTCTTTCCAGACTTCTTTTCTTCTCAGGGACCTACTTAGATCTGATAATTAGAGGCTGGTGGGGGTGTGAAGGGTGGAGATAGGGAGAGTGACAGAAAGTAGGAAGCAGAGTGGGAACTGTGAATGTAAAAGCCCTTGGCATAGTTTGAAGCAAGGGAGGGTGAGAGCGAAAGAGAGAGAGAGAGGCCCGTAATTATAGCAGCGCAGGGTGTGAAGATGAAGAGGATCTTGAGTTTTCATACACGGACACACACACACACCTTGTGGATACCAAGAGCTCTCCTTAACTGGCCTCTGTTTTATCATTTCCTACAGAGCCTCGGGCAAAGACACTCTCCTGCTCTGTGTTCACCCTCCCTCTTTTCATGCTGTTCCTCACCTTGTTCCTATCCTGCTGTTCCTACTTTTTTCTCCTGGGATTTTGCTCTCTCTGAGCCTCTTTGTCCTTTCTTTTAAAGGAACATAATGATTTGTTACAACTTTGGGCTTGGTCATCATTTTTATTTGTAAACCCCAATTAAGTTTGATGGGGCTTCATATCATCAGGTAATCAGATCATCACCCAGATTGTAAAACAAATCAGAAATGATCAAAACCACTTAATTTAACTAACTAAAATGTAGCACACCTATAGTCTATAATCTCAATCTCTCATCTAAGAGAAGTAGATGTGTGCTGCAAATTGTGCAGTTTGGGCACAATTTTACTGAATAGTTTTCAATTCCACAGAAATTTACTTGTTTTTGTTTGTTAAAATCTATGTTTAAAACCTTGTATGACCATCCATCGCCTCATGTTTACTGCTCTGTTGGACATTTCTCAGAAGCATTACGATGTTTTCAGATCCATTAAACTCACATGGTGAGTATAGTGATATTACCAAACGTAATTATGGCAAAATTAAAAAAAATAAAACAAAACTACCACTAAAATAAATCCATTGCAGGTCACTATGCCACTTTAAGTGGCATTATGAAGCTCACCAATTTTGACATATCCCTTTTTTCTTCACTCGGCTAATACTCAACTGACTCTTCAGTGGTCAGCGCTTGTGTATGACATTGATCTGAATCGAACCAAAGCACCTCTCTCCACCACTGCTGTCTAAGATTGGCAACTAACAGCTATTACTGCTGGCATTTAGCTTCTTTAATAAAATTAAATTGATCCTCGATCAATAAAGTTCCTGGTAAATAAACTCCCAGCCATTGATTACCAGAACACAATCCAGAAGAAACTAATGCATGAGTGTATATGTGGCATGGGAAATTGATATGAATTTGGTATAATTCATATATTTGTGTGTTTTGTATCTTCCTACAAAACCCACACTGTGTTTTAGTCAGGAGTAGAGGAAAGGGAAATATTCTCCTGAGGTTCTCCTGAGTTTCATAAATTGCTTTAGGTATGACAGTTGTGTGAAATTTGGCGATGGGGGACGTGGTGTGAAAAAGACCAGAAAATAAACACTGTTTATTGTGTAAACAAGCACAGCCCAGTCATACTCTAATCAAAAGAACAGCAATGGTCAGGAACCACTTTTGGCTGTTTATTCATGCATGCATATTCTATCTCAGTGAGGCTCATCAGAACAGCTCAGTCCTTGAGATGTGTGGAGGGCAAGCAGGGACGTGGCCTTGGTTAATGTGCCAACAGGCAAACGTCTGATCCGAGTGCCCATATCATTGCTGGCATGAATAGAAAGGCACCCACTGTACGCCCAGGCCTGGCTTTAACTCCATCCTGCCATGCATACTAACAACAAGCTCAACCAGTAGGGAGATTTGCCTGGCGTCAATCATTAGCATAGCGTTGAAGGATTATTCAGATCACTTCCTGAAATCCCTTAATTGTAATAGTAAACAAAAAAAATCATCTGCAGCAGAAGGAGGCAATCCTATTTCATAGAGAAAAGTTGACTTGTTTCCTTTTGTCAAATTTGGGAATGGTTGTATTGGATGGTTGTGTGTGTGTCTACATTATTAATTCTAAACAGCAACCAAAAATCTGGCAGCAAATACATGACCTTGGATTTGAGGGGTTAATTAAAAGCAAATTAAAAGTCATTAAGCCTGCAAAACACCTGCTTTTTCTGAAACAACATGTCAAAAAAAAAAGGGACATCATTAATGTGCTAATACCAAATCCCCCTCACTTTATTTATGGTTTCCTTTTAGTCATCAACACAATAGGAGAGGATTCACACATTATTATCCTCAGTCAATATTGACCACCAGCGCCTGAGTTAATTGGAAAAGTAAACCTGCAAAGACTCAGGCTTGGGTCTGACTAAGCAGAAGGTTCAAAAGGATAATGGAAACGGCAGAAAAAGAAAATAATATCATCTGTGCAGGTTGAATGGCCTGGGGGGAGACATGGGTGGAATAACACAATTGAGAGCAGACTGCTCATCAAAGGAGGCAATCTGGCTAAGCTTGTCCCTGCCCGTCGCGCGGCGCCTGCCAACCCAGACATGAGCAGTAGTGATCTTCATCATAGCTCACCTCGGGCTAGGATTAACAGGCCACTAACTCCCTGTAAAACCCTCCCTGGAAAAGTACTGTGAATTGCTGGGGCACAGACAGGCAAAAACTGTAAACACACACATACAAACATAGAAATACAAAGAAGCATGCAGACAAACAGACATACTGTAGCCACAGGCTGACACCTGACGTCACAGACAAACACAGGCACACACCCGAACCTTTCTCTAACTCCATGCACTGCTCTGAAGGCCGCCACTGTGGCAGTGACTCTAAATCAGAGAGAGACCCCTCTCACAGGACAGGAAGTAGGTAGGTTGGGGGCATTCACTGAATGTACCCCATCCAGTGAGTAGCATGTCCTCTGCAGCAGAGCAGCCTAATTACAGTGGGCTCTGCTTCGACGGGAGTAGAACTGGCTGCCAATATTATTGATAATTCACACAGACTAAGCTGTCGCTGGGAATAGGGATGGGCAGGAGGAAATGGCTCTGTTTTATTAGCTTCCACTGCCCTTTGATGTGCAGTCAAGAGCGAGACATGCCAGGAGACTCATGCCAGATGGAAGCACTACAGCTGAAAGGTGTCTCAATCCTTTTAACATAACTCTTTTTGCATTTGAAACCTAGAATGATGGCTATTAGGCTCACGTAGCCAAACATTTTCCCCTCAATTTACTTCACTGTGTTTTATTACTTAGCTGGCCCTCAACGAAAAAGCTGTCCAGAGCTGGTCAGCAGTAAAACACAGGGGATTCTTGGACGTTGTCTTAATGGGCTATGGTTTGACTTTTTTTGAGCCTGGAAGTGCTGCTATACACCCCCTGAACACAGCTCAAACCTCCACTGAGGGCTTCACTCTCCCAGCAGTACGGTTTGATGACTGAATAACTGGTGTTCATGTGTGAAAAATGTAAACCCAGTGTAACACTTTTATCACCAGCCCTGGGTAGGGGCTCACCTCAGGCTTCTTGACTCGTCCCTCCTGGAAGGAGCATGTGCGAGGGTCGTGGGTGCAGTCGTGTCTGTATTTACACCAGTGGCACTGGTAGGGACTGCTCACACAGGACAGACACCTGAAAAGTACAGGAGAGGAAAGACAGTGCTGTCAAGCAGTATTGAACTGCAGCAAATACACTGGAGAAGAAAAGCTCAATATGCCTACTTACTTATGTATACAATACAATTTCAAACACTTAGAGTACGTTTTTTTCATCAATGTTAAGGGATAAAAATTCTAATGAGTTGTCTGCTACTTGGTCTGCTACTCCAACTTCAAATGTCAACGGAGAGTGACACAAACTGCCTACAAATGTTGCACACTTTGACCCATCTGCTGGGAATCTTATTTCTCTGTCACTTAAATAAAGAGTGTGTGAAAAATATCATTTACGCAGCTGAAAGCAACTTTAAACAGCCAGACTTACGATTTGTGGACGCTACAGTTGTAGAAAACAAAACTGGTGTTTGCAAATGCCAGGCCCGTCTCCTTGGATTTGAGATAGAGCTGCACAATCTGGTGGTCACCTAAAGGAAACATGTAACAGAGTCAACATTAATAGTATGATACTCAGAGGTAGAGAGAATTTGAAAAAAATGAAACAACCCCAAGGTAAAGAGAAAAAAATAGCAGGCGTAGTTTCAGAAATGATCAATTGATGGTTTCACTCAAGACTTGAAAGAAATGGGAAAATATCACTGTGCAATAATGATAATGGTACCACATCATAGCTACCTCAAGCAAAAGCAGTGACGACCTCTGCCTGTGAAAGCAATTTCATTCACATGTTCACATTTTTCAGTGTCTTGTTAGATTAGATTTTCCCATGAAGACAATATGACTGCACTGCTTTGAGCCACAGGTGCTCAGCCTGTTGCAGTGGTAAAGGTAGTATCTTAAGAGACAGAGAGAGCGTACTGTGGAAGGGTTTTGTTGGGTTAAGTCTCCCTATCCCCTCCACCTCACAAGAGACAATAAAAGTTGGTGCACACACATCTCCCTCGGGATGGGAAATATTCCCCTGGAAAAGTCTTTGAGAGTGTCTTTGACAAGGTAAAGGGGGGAGGAAGATGAAACAAAAACTATGTGTGTGATTCTGTGTGTGTGTGTGTGTGTGCCTCTGTGCCTGTGATTCTGTGTGTGTGTGTGTGTGTGTATAAGCTTGCGCCTCATCTGTATTTGGTGTGTCCTTTTGTCTGGCCCTAATGAAGGAGTTCATGTTTAATTCAACAGCACATCCACACATCTAACTGCTCTCTCTACTCTACCTCTGTACCCCTCTGTCTCTCTCTCATCCCCACTCTATCTCTACACACAGGTCTCTCCGCTCTCTTCCACACTGCGACTCTTTCTTCTCCACCATGTGTCTCTCCATCTCTCTAACAAAGAAGGAATCATTCATCAATCACAGTAAAGCACCGCTGACAACGGATCTGTCCTAATTAGGCCACCTAAATGTTACCTTGAAGCCTGCTAACAAAATCTATCCCTCCCTCCTTCTCTCTCACTTCACTCCATCTACCTCTCTTCCTTCTTTTCTCTCTTTCAACCAAGCTTAGACTAATGGGTGCTGGTAAAAATGGAAGATAAAAGGTTCCAATACAGGAAAACGTGGAATGTTTTTCCCTTTTCCTGACATAGCGAAAGGATGTAAGCTTGTGTGTGTTTGTGGGTGTGGGTGTGGGAGAAGCACAAGGTTCTTCAATGTGTGTGTCTCGGAGTACATATTTACCCATGTATGTTTGCATAACAGCAGCATCACCGGTGTTACATGTGACTGACATGGCAAATATTGAACAAATGCTTTTAATTCCCCAAAGCACCCTCAGGCTCCCTGTCAAGTGTAAATCTGTGTGCTATCTATCTGTGGATCATTTTATTGCAGTGTGTTTTATTGTGTGTGTGTGTTTGTGTGATGCTTCTGTTCATGTGTGCGCAGTGAATGAATAAGGGAAAATATGAATATCTGTGTACGTGTATAGCTGAGCACTGATGTGATAATAAATGCAGGTCTTCTCACTCACACATCTATACACTTTAGTTTACACTTACCTCAAGTTTGGCTTTTAAATCCATTATTGAAACAATATAGAGATACAATTTTCTGAAGATGGCCAACAAGAGTACTGAATAGTATCATCTTCAGAGCTCATACATTGTCTATAAACCATCGGGGAGCATTCCTTTGTATGTAAATTTTGAACATTATTGATGGATCACCGTCTTTCTCTTTTCTGTCTTTTTTCTCTTTTCATTCATTATTCATTTTCTTTTTGTGGAACTATGGAAGGGTGGCATCTTCATTATCGCAACATGAGGACACATTGAGGGTTGGTAATGAAGGATTACCTGCCTGGGGACAGGCCTTCCCAGATGGGAGCTTGGTTCAATTAGGCTGGGCTTAGTCGACCACGGAGAGGGGAGGTGAAGAGCGGTGGAATAGGGGGGAAAAAAAAAATATTTCCCCCTCTTTGCTTGTGGAACGAATAATGTCAGGAATGTTTTAGCTGTTAGCCTTTTGAAAGTAATAGAAACACTGACATTGTCTGCAGGGACTGTGTAAATTCCAGGCTCTGAATTAGCTGTAGTAAGAACACTTAGCTGTGCAACTTGATGTTCTCCTTTTTGCACTGGGGTTAACTGGGGTCCCATCACTCCCTCTGGAACGTATCTACTTTGAGTGAAGGTGGTAAATAAATCCCACAGCAGACTAATAACTAATGTTCACTCAATTACTAAACATGTCCTAAGGCAGTGCTCCAAGGCCTGCTGAGTTACTGATAGCAATGAGAAAAACTAAAATTCATAGAACACTTATAGCCCTAGGTCTAGCATGGTTCAGACTGAAGGGAGAACATCCAGAAGAACGTGTGCTTCCCTGGCGTGTATTCAACAGGTGCTCCAGTGTTGATCACTTGTTGATTCTACCAGCATCAAACTGAGGTATGGAATAGTACATTTCCCAATCCTGTTTTGGGGTTTCTTGAGCAATAAGGCTGCAATTGGTAAGTTACCATTACCTTTGTCAACAATGATACGTGGCATCTCCTTCTCAGCAGGTGAGAAGCACTTGATTCGGTTTCCCTCCACCAAGCCATTCATCTCAGCCACGTCCTCGAAGGTGCAGTTGACCCCCGCAGAAAGTTCTGGGACGTTATGGGCTTCCAACACCAACTGTGGGAAAAGAAAAATACAAAAGTGTGTTGACAGCTGTCAGTATTCTGTGCAACACTGAATATAATACAATAAAAAAAATAATGGATTGAGTTCACGAAAGTCATTTGAAGCTGTGCCACTTAAACTGTATAAAATACAACTGGTGAAACATGACGAAATGCATTATATAATTGCATCCATGAGATAAACAAGTTAGATCTGTGTCCCAACTATGAGACTCACACATCTGCAAGCACTTTAGTCAGTTTAGGAGCCAATATGTTCTTCAAATATGACTTCACCATCGTATTACTCATGAGGGGCACAGCTGCAAGTACTGTACAGAATAAAGACCCATCTGTGGGGCGGTCAGTGGCCAGAGGAGCCACCAGGGGACTCTTGAGTGAGGCATGAGATGTGCCAAACAACATCAAAACACTCTGATGCAGAAAGACATAGACTGACTTCAAACTGAAGCCCGCGTCATCTATATAGCCTGTATCAACCACACGCCCTACCACCTCCTATAATGCCTAATGGCATCAATGAACTGTATGGATTTCTCATAACATCTTATCATCCTGACAGTCTGGTTGAGTGAGGAGAAAAAGGTGTTTTTATGGCAGACAGTATGAGTAATGATAAGTGCAGAAAGTCAGGGTGAATGGACAGATGATGAGTTAGTAGACATGGAACAAGCCATACTGAATGTAGATGGCTGAAGCAAGAGCAGGATTATAAGAGACCACGGACAAGAGGAAGAGAGAAGCAGTGTGAAGACTGAGGTGAACAAATGAGGCAGTGAAGAATGGAGGAGAAAAGGGCAGGCATACAAGCTGCTGGACAGTGAGGGAAAAGAGGACTCTGAGAAATATAAAATGCTAATTTTCACACTTCATTTGAAAACGCTGTGTAAGCTCTCTGCAAAACTGGCTTCAGGTGGAGCGGGAAAAAAACACTGTCCTTGAATAAGCAGAAGAGAAAGAAAAAAAGAGGGTCTGGAAGGCAGGAGGAGTGGGGTCAAGACCAAAATATACATATTGATGGAAAAGCATGTCTGCACTGGGCCTTGGTCTGGGCATTGATTTGAGGTGCAGTCCATAGTACACTTGTGATGTGATGCTGAAAGCTGCCTCAGCGGCAGAGAAGGGCTGACCTGAGCTGTTTTTATATTGCTGTTTAATGAAAAGACGGCGGAGTGCGTGTGAACAGATACACTGCTTCCCACGTTAAGATGGACACCGCATGACCGGCCTTCTATCTCTTACACATCCTCTCTCTCATTCGTTGCCCAGTCTACCTCTCACCTTCTTCTCCCACTTTAATTTATTTTTCTTTTTAAGGAGGGAATACAGCCAGACCCTGAGATTCCTCAATTACATTTTGAGCAGTCACGGCCAGGCTTCGCCACAGCAGGGCTGAATAAATATGAAAATAACCCCACTCATGTTAACAGAAACATTCGCCACGCATACGCACTCACACACACACACACAAATTCCCTTCTGTGGTTTATAACACACCGTGTCTAATGTGGAGGATATATGATGATGGGCTGTTCATGTTGCCATGGTAAAATAATATCCTAGCTGCAGAGAGAATTTATTCAAAAGCTGTAACATGCTATAAAAAAGACAGGGCAAAAAACATTTGAATTGAGCTTTTTTTATATTAATGATTAAAAAGTAAATCACAAAATTTGCCAACAAATAGTCTTTGGCCCTTACTGCTCTTATTTAACTATGATAAAATTCATTGTTAAGTATAAAACCAGACTGTGTATCAGCTAATTAACGTTCAGCTATTTCAGCAGATATAATAAATTCCATTATAATTCAGTAATCTATCTATATTATATGTGTTTGAAGCTGCTGTAGCTTTTGAAATGAGTAGGCACATAAATAAACAACAGATACATATTTGCATATGGAGACAACTCCCGCTAAGGCTTATGGTATAACAGCAGTCATGTTTCATTACCAAAGAAACATTAAAACCAAAGAAAATAAAACAGCTTTTTAATCTCAGTGGTGAATTGACTCCATTTCTGTCAAGAATCAGCGTATCTTTCCAAACAAATATTTAATAACACAAAGGTCAAGGAGGAGTCCCTGTCTGTCTGCCAGAAGTCTCTGCCCTGCAATCAGTTGGATGGAAGATCTGTGGCGTAGCCTTTGGGTAAAGCCTTCTGGCTGGGAAAAGGTTAAACACTCTCAAAAGGCTCAGGCTTGAGCAACATCACACACACACAACAGACAGAAACACACGCACGCACGCACGCGTGCACACGCAGGCAGGCAGGCAGACACACACACACACACACACATACCCCCATGAATATCATTAGAGAGATGCAGGGTGTACCTCAGAAAATCAACACCTTGTGTGACCCTCAGAGAAACACGGATGGAAAATAGTCATTCAGGCTTGACCTTAGAAAATCACATTAGATATTTATGCACTTGGCTTCTGAGATTCAAAACCATTTCCAAAGCACCATTAAATAGGAAATGGGAATTGACATGTGACATCACTTAAGGTGGTTGAGGTCAGTGGAATTTTCATAACATTCAGTGTTACAACCTTTAAAACCGGTTATCCTTTGAACACAACAGTAAGCCTCAGAAGACATGGAATAGCATGATATGTTCAGACACTGTCAATCTTCTCCTGGACGTGAAGTAAAGTCACACAGGCCCAAAGGGATACACATATGTAGGCACACACGTACACAGCCATTAAAAAACATTAGAAGCAGCCTGTTTAGGTCCCAGTGACAAATTATTGTCGAATCAGAACGGACTGTTTGGTGCAGGTGGAATCAGGTGCAGTGTGAGAGGACGGAGTGAGGAAATAGCTACAGATCTCTATTTGATTAATTTCTTTCAAATACTGGTCAATCAGATAGTAAAGCACAGTTATTTGAGTCTGCATGTAGAAATATAAGAAAATAATTAACCATGAAATGAATGTCACAGCATTTGTATTACATAACATTCTCAAGTAACAGATAAAAGTACAAAGAGCTCATATTTCTTCATTTCTTGTAGAGATATTTTTTGTTGCAGTCGATCACAAGTCTTTAAACACTGATCAATACTCTTAAACAGTCGTAAACAATTCAGGGCTTTTAAATCTGGCAGCTGTTTTAGAATGAAATGTCCAACCGGGGAAAAACTTGGCACGTTTAGCTGCCAACAATCCTGATAAACACAGCTGAGCTAAACTGTGTGCTGTTAATGATTGTTGACATTTGTTGAAAAAGTATTCCAGTGGACAGGACTGGAAGTTTGCAGGGTCGGGATTTGAAGGATTCATGTTGGCAGGCAAGTAAAATAATGTAAAGCAGGATTACACAGTTAACACTGGCTGCTAATCACTATCTAGAGCATAATTACATTGCATTACAAATTATGCTTGAGTGTGTAATACTGTCAATCTGCCAGGCAAGATTTTCTCACTACACGCCCGCAACACATTCAGCCGTCCGCACTGTTTACAGCAATATGTCAACACTAAAATAAAGGCTTGCTTGAAGTGTTTCTTCTTTATTGATGGTGAAATATAGCACATTAAAGCACTTCTAATTCAGAGGTGACCACATAATATTCTGTAACTGGCACAAGGAAGAAGCACAGTAATAAAACAATAATGTAACTACCATCTATTTCAAAATGAAAACATTGACACAGGTTAGGTGAAGGGCATGTGATTGAATCAAGTAAATAGTTACAGGCTAAATACTGTGCATCTATTCAAACCTTTAGATTACTTCAGTATATATACGAGTAGGGGTCATTCCACTCACCGTGACACTAAACTGGGATACCGAGATGTTATTTGGGTGGACACTGAGACGCACACACTGTTTGAGGTCCGATGCAAAGCGCCGCGGCTCTGATGAGCGCTCACATTTCTCCTTTCTGGCGCACCTGGAAAAAACACAAGAGAGGGGGGTTTTATTTGCGGATTACAAATTCTGGTACACGCGCGCATGCACATTCATGCCTTTGGTAACCTGACCAGGGTTTACCCCCATCCACCTGCTGGCACCTGGGAAAAAGAGAATGTCCCGTTGCTCCCTGACAGACGGAGTTAGACACATTTATCATATTTCCTCTCTGGCAACACACCAGCTACACTGCCCAGTGAATTGAAACCTGGTCTCTAGGGGGTGGGAGCAGTTGCCTTTAAAACAATGGCTGCTCTATATGTGGAAGTGGAACTGGTCCGTTGGGAAAGAGGTAGGTCTCGACTTTGTGAGGCTGTCTTAATGACTGGCATTCATGGGCAATGCCAAATGCAGGTGGAGATGTGGATGGATTTTTCTCCTTCTTAATACCAAACCAGGTCTAATCCAGTATCATGCAAGGCTGTGGGGGGGAGCTGGAGGACTGGCTCTTTTGTTTTGTAAGAGGAACTTCCTGGCTCCTGTTCCAAACACTATCCCTTGATATACTGCAAGGTGATTCCCAATGGGCTTATAAGAGAGGAGGGTATGTGAGCTGCATTTCATTCTCACCAAAGTATTGCAGTAGAGTTTATAGGTCAATTATTACAGCAAACGTATCTGTTATAACACTGATGAAACACTGCACTGTTGATAAATACATGTCCTGCTAGAAATTCAGTGAGAAATAGCAGCCTAACCCGTGATATAACCTCAACCTTGTACACCCACACCCTCTTCTCCTCATCTAATCCTCTCATAAACTTTTTTCAAGTTTAATCCCCTATTGATTTAGACAAAAACTTGCAGCGCAATTAAAAGCCTGGCAAATCCAGAGAGTGCCCTCAAATTCCTTTAGGGAAATAAAAGAATGAAAAGAAAGGAAGAGGTCGTAATGAACAAATGAAAGAAAGACTTTCGAGGCGTTTGACGTCTGAGATACAGTAATACCTTATGCAGCAAGGAGCTTTTTATCCTGAATTGGAAAGACTGAGGGAGGGTGGGTTTTGACCTGACATGAGTATTGTAAAGTTAAGCGGCCTAACATGCTGCAAAGAAGACAGACATAAAGAAAGAGAAAAGAAATAATCTGTTTTAGAGAGGAAGAGAACAGGAGAGGTAAAGAGTGTGAGAGGAGAAAGAGAGTGGAAAGCAAAGGAAAAAAGAAGCAAGATTTAAAGGAAGGCAACCATTGTTGGCTTTCTGTGAAGCTTTCCCTGCTAAGCCGGTTTGAGTAGGGCTTTAATCGCTTTGGGTTCCTTTGTGCTTCTCTATCACTCCTGTCTGTTCTTCCTTTTCTATCCCTGATTTAATAAGACCGCAACATATAAGTACCCCCAGGCAAACAACCCACACATAAAACCAACAATTGCACAATTTCACCAACAAATATACATATTATAAACATACACACTCAATCTGGTTCCACACACACACATTGGTTTGTCGTTTACACCTAGGGAGAAGTAACATTGTAAAAAGATGCTCTGCAGGACATTTTGTTAAAGTGCTTGCCATTTGCACATCTATAATAATGTTTCTCTATACGTTTATTCTTTGATGTTGTCACTCCATATTGCAATTTGGTGGAAAAACCTCAGATTACATGCCAAAAAGACAAGAACTGTTGCATTATTAGCATTTACTGGCATAGTTTCTGTTGGTGAATCATCATTACGAGTGACTGACTCATTACAAGCAAATAATAAATCAGTGGCTTATAGCACTCAGTCAGTTTAAATCTCTCTCTCTCTCTCTCTCTCATCACTGCAGTACATAGACATATATACATAATATCTTTACATGTTACATTTTTTGATTTATGAGGGATGTTGAGAGCAAAGTAATAAGACATATTAAGAGAAAATATAAGGGACAAAATAACAGACACTGATTAGAAAGAATGAATATTTAATGAATAACAAATGAGTGAGGCAAGCAATTGCCCTTTCATTACCTGTGCTCAAATGCTGTCATATACTGATGGAACAGAGAGAGACGTATTTCAACAAAAAGACCTCGGTCATGAACACAACCATTGCTGAACACTGTCACCTTTATAAACAATGTGAAAGATGCTATCAATTCTAATTAACTGTTAACTCTCCAGGTTTTTCTCTTGTTTATTACAGATTAATTCAGTTTGGCCAAGTTTGACATCAGCAGTGAAGACAAATTCATCACACATCAATTTGACTTTGATGTTTCACTTTTTTAGGATTATCATATTTATATTTATGAGAGTTCATAAATGTCACTGCCCCTGTATAGCTCAGGTTTATGATATCAAAACAGTAATTATTTGTGTGAAGATTTGCAGCCCAGGTTTTCTTTTGTCTGCAGATTTTTGTAATGTATCTTAATACAGTTACAAGCCAACAAGACATAATGAGACAGCGGGAGTTGATGAGAGCAAAAACTGAACCTGGTATAACCGGACTGGGGCCTGTTGTTATGTTACTGTCTATCAGTCTGCTCATTTGTTATGCAACTATGCAGTAAACGTGGACATTTTCTCCACTAACACACACCCCAAAGAAAAGGACATCAATCTCAGGGAAGATCAAGGCAAATTAATTAACATGTGAAAACTAAATTGGAGTCTCATCTTCTACTTCATTAATTTGTTAATCCTTGAGATTATCTTCCTGCAGTTCTGCAATCTGACCATCAACAGTGTATTTTGCCTTCCATCCCATCATGATATTTGCTGTGCCAACTAGGGTTTTACTTTCCCAACTCTCAAATGTCATATTAGTCATAAATAAAGGTGTTAGTGTGAACCAGTGAACTGCAAGTATCTGTACAGCCTCTGTTTGTCTATGGTCATATAACCCTGCAGGGACCGTAAGTTTCATCTTGTTCTCTGAGTCACAGGGTCACAGACTTGCTGTGCAGGATGAAATAGCCAACAGGTTGAATGATTAGCTTTCACATCCCAGACACGGACCATGTAGGGAGGCTTTTTCTCTTCTTTTCATCTCTCTGCCTCCCTGAGGGATGGGCAACAACGCCACGTCTAAACCACTGCAATGGCGCAGTGAAGAGTGCCATCACAGAGGGCTATGCCGACAAAACACTGTGTATTCCAGTGAAAGAAAAAAAAAAAGAGTTATGCAGCTCAGTGTCACCTGCCAACTATTTACCTTGAAAGTGAACATGAGCACAGGAAAAACTTCTGTGTGGTGTTTCGGTATTTGGTAAGTGTTCAGACTAGACTCTGGTTGTTCGTACCCACACACTGGAGCAAAATGTCCTTACTAGTGCACACAACTTCCTTCTTTTCATTGTGAGGGAAATACCTTCAATGTGATTACCTTACAGCCTTTCCCCGTTACACCCTCCTGCTCTTTCTGCTACATATACCACCGGTGATGCTCGTGGGTGACACCACCTAACAGATATGCCTATTTCTTTAAAAAGTAGTCTTGCATCCTGACCGAATGTCTCACCAATGTGTAGGACATGCACACTTATTGATTTGGATTAACTTAAGTACGCACACCCACCACTAGAGGGGAATTTATGTAGCTGCTCAGGCTGATTTGGGGCTTTAGTGAAAGGATATTGAAGATAATGCCGTACATGGTTTAGCTGATGTAAGAGGTGGGCATTATCAGAGCAAAGCACTGGATAATTGTTTCCAATTACTATCCAGACAGACCTTGAAAGAAAAAAAGATTGCATCGTTTGTAACAATATGAAACAATCCAACCCTTTGTAAACATTAAAGGATAGAACATTTAGAGAACCCCAGAAATCAAAGCAATTTAGATTTCAAATAGCAGTCATAAAAAGCCTGGCTGGGGCTATCTTTTTTGAGGAGAATGAGACGTCCAGCATGTCTTCATTTGGTGGGTAAATAGTGCTGTTGTGCAGAGCTGTTTGAGTGACTGGCAATGACACATTATAAGAGAGCGAGCTGAAAGGGTTAGATTGGCTCTGAATGGAAACTAATCTGCACTCTTGTTTCTCCCAGCTTTTGATAAGGTGACACAATTGGAGTGAGACTGAGTAGAGGGCAGGGGCCACTCAAAGCTGGATGGTCTTGTAAATAATATATTTCAAACGATATTTTTCCTTTTGACAATTTGGTTGGCTGTAATGTTTAAAATACAAGATTATTCACTGTTATTATTCTCAGATTATTGTCTCGTTATTCTCGTGTTGTGCGCACACATAACAAAAGTATCCATAATCAGCACAATGATGGTTTGATAGCATTTATACAGTATATCTTCATATGTGACTTTTGACTTAAAAAAAAGGGAGCAATTCATTTTTTGATTCATACTTTGGATTTGAAATGAGCACAGTATAAGAGACAAACACTGTAAATGCCTGAAGCGTAGATAAAGAAGAAGCACAAAGAGAAAGGGAATTGAAAGAGCAAAAGTTGAAACTAGTTAAGTATCAGTTTGGCACAGGTTGCAGGGCTAAGGAGCATAGAGAGAATATATGAAAAGAGAGGGTGCAGGTGTATGTGGCCATGGGAGACTTCAGGTGTAATGCATATCTAATGTGAGGCATGGAGAAGGTCAAGCAGGCTGGGATATGAAAGCTATTAAATTCTCACAAAGCTGAGGTCCAGGCATCCTCAGCTCAATCAAATGCTCATGTCGCTGCCAAAAAACAAGCACACGTGTAAACATGCATGCTGCACACACTCACACACACACACACACACACACACACTCAATCACTCGCATATATATACAACACACACTACAAATACTATACCTTTAACACACTTCGATATTAAACAAACAATAAAAACCTAAAACCCCTGCAGTGAAAACACCTGAATTTTTAAAGTATGTGCTGTATACTACACAACTGGGTATCTGGCTCTACACTGCTGTTTGTGGTAAATCAATACACAACAAATAGGTACTCTGTAGTCCGACTGAAAGTCAATTACCATACCACCCATGCATCATCAGACACTATATGGAATCCTATACATACTAATAGCCTCAGGGTGTATAAGTTACTGTAGAGCAGGAGCTGTGTCAAATTCAGTCAAATGACACAAATCTACATTTAGCCAGGCTAGATCTCTCACTCACACATGTAACCACACACATATACACACAAATGCAACTACACACACACACGCACACTAGTCACTGTGCTTCCCTGTATTATCATTAAGAGTGGTGGCCCACAGAGCAGAAATCCGCGTGGAGGAACCGGTGGGAGAGTCATTACCTGGCCCACTGGCCATGACCCTGTTACTCCAGTTTGTGGACAGACAAACACACACACACAGACACACACACACCATCGGTGTCTGTCCCAAACCCAAAGACATAGAAATTGCAAAGTGGCTGCCCCCAGGTCTAGAAATCTCTGAGCCGTCCCCTTTACGTACTTCCAATGCAAGAACACCAGCTGAGCGGAAAATTACACAGTAACATTGCTACTGAGAGTTTGCACAGGTATAAAGCCATATGAGATAAAACAATCTCTTAAAACAAATACATAAAAAAGAGTGAAGCAGGGAGGGAAGTTGGATTTTGTGAAGAAATGTTCCATAAAATGAAAATAAAATGAGGGCTATTAGCAGTTATTATTTCCAACAACCTCCATAAATTTGACAGTGGTCTCTTGTGCACACAAACACACTAGAATAGGAGTTGATCGGCAGCATCAATCTGGCCCTCTGGGCAAACAAGCAGCAGCTGTTCCTCTCCGCTGTGATTTTTGGTGCCTCACCCTCCACCACTCAATTTTAGCAGCTGTCAAAAGCCATGCCACCAACTCCCCTCATCTCTCTCTCACACACACACACTCACGCACGCACACACTCACTCACTCACACACTCACTCACTCACTCACTCACTCACTCACTCACTCACTCACACACTCACT